>QGSO01000727.1:0-56370 GCA_011037825.1 Carya cathayensis | reverse complement strand
ATATATATTTGAGGTTATATATGCAGAAATTGCCAACTACCAAGAATGATATTCAGCCCCAATGAATCGATAATATGCACCCAATCGACAGATCACAAAAAAATAAAAATAAATATAAATAAACTACAAAAAGTTTATTCAGAAATAATTTGTGCATGTCATCCAACAATCCAACTAGACAAACAAATGGCGCTATGTTCATGCTCAACATATGGAGAAAATAACAAGTTCCAAACAGAGTTCACAAGTTCAGAAAAATACCTTGGACACGCTGAGCAGCACCCGAGTAGTAGATTTTGGCCAACCGAGGGCTCCGAATGGACTGGCAAGCCTCAAAGACAAGATGTTGGGGACACCAATTTTAGGGGGATTTCTGGTAGCCCTAATGCACAATAGAGGGCGATTTTGGTACAAATCGCCGTGTGTACATATGCATTTCAATAGAAGGGGGATTTAATTTTTACCAGCTGAAGTATTGGGTTTATTTCGTGGAAGATTTGAAAGGGGGTTCACAGCAAAACTAATGGGTAAGCCGATCGATGGAGGCAAAGCTTGGAGACCAGAGATGGAGCTTCGAGAGCGTTTCGGAAATGGGGAGAAAGGAACTACCACGTATGGATTCGCCGGATCCATACGGCGATTTTAGTTGCAGGTGATGGAAAATCGCTGACAAACACACACGGAGAGTAGAGAGGGTACAGTACTGCATAAGTCGCGGGGAGGGAAATAAAATCTTTAAGTTTGGCGCCGGACAATATTTATTACATTTAGCAGCGAAACTTTTCGCCGCTAGAAGTAAGAAGGGTCGCTGCTATACAGGCAGTGACCCTTCTCGCCAGCTTTCCAATTATTTTCTCCAGCGAATAAGCAATCGCCGTTATAAGTAATATATGCCAGCGATTTATATACCAGCGATTCAAAAATCGCTGGTAAAAGTCCAGATTCTTGTAGTGAGGAAACTTGGGTTTTGCATATGTTTCAAATTCTCAACACATTTACAAACATAAAAGAAGACATACCAAGTATTTTCTCAGTCATTTCTCTTGATCTCATCACGATACTGATCAGAAATTAAGGATTAGTACGACTGGCGAAGTTATAGAGTGCTGGAGTCAGAAATTTAATTGGTCCTTAGGGGCCGGTCGAGTTAATCTATGATAATGATTATGTGCGTGTGTATATATTCATATTAATTAGATAAGGGTTATTCTCATATTAGACTTTCGAGTATAATAAATAAATAAATAAATAAGTTTCCTCATACGTGTGTACGTACTGTACGTATATTCATATATATATTTGAAGGCGATTTTTTAAAAGTTTTGGACCAGACTTTTTTGAGTTTCTATTTTTTTAATTTCCTCGATACATGATATTTATCTACAGCTCATAAGATGTGGAGGCCAATTTTTTTATATTTATAAAAAATAAAAGATAATTATTTTCTTCAGATTTTCTCGAACATTTTGGAATGAGCAGTGATACCCTTACAACCTATCACCGTCCATTTACTACTCTTAAAAATATAATATTTTTTTAATATTTAATTCCATCAAATCAAAACAAAAGTTAAATTAAAATTTAATAAATATATTACTTTAATCTGAAATTGTAAACAAATTGTTAAGTAGTAGGTAGTCTATCATTTTTCTTTTGGAATCTGGAAGTTACTATACGTTAATTTCTTGAAAGGGATGTCTTCTAATTTCTGGGAGAATTTTCTTGGGCGTGGGGCCGGGGGGACCAGGAGTAGGGGATGGCCCCATTGTCGCCAGTTTTCTTCATGTCTCGTTAATGCTGATGCTGAGCCCGCCGAAATGATCACATGATTCACGCTTGAACAAGACAAATAGTTCAGCAAGAACCAGTATAAATCCCACACATCTGCCGGTAATCCCTACTCAGAGACAACACATACTTATAAACACACTCAAGCATCTTATAGTAGAAAAGGTTACATGCCTTTTGATCTTTAGCTTATCTTTTGCGATCATGGATTTTTCACAGGACTCTTTATTAATCCAATCGCAAGTCGATAAGATTAAGGAGAAGATGTTCTCAAGTACTTGTGATCCCTACTCGTTCATTTCTCCTTCTGCTTATGACACTGCGTGGTTAGCCATGATTCCAGATCCACACCAACCTCTGCAACCTATGTTCAAGAGTTGCTTGGAGTGGGTGCTTCACAACCAGAAAGGAGTAGGGTTTTGGGGTGCGTGTGATGCCCATGGCGTGCCCACCATTGAGTGCCTTCCTGCAACCCTTGCTTGCATAGTTGCACTTAAAAAGTGGAATATTGCATCGGGATCATGCATTGAAAAAGGTACGTACGTATATATAGCATACGGGCTATATATTCTTTACACTTGTATTTGAATTACCTAACGTATAGGTCTAAATGTGTACATAAACTTTGAAGAAAAATGCTCATCATCGGTCGTGAGACCAAGTCAACCTGAGACGATACACGACGATATCTTCCATATGGAGTTCTAAAATCTAAATGCATGCATGGCTCTTTCTTGTAGTAAAGGTGCTTTATGATCACCGAGCTAGATCACGCCGTGGACCAAACAATTACATATTCAAGTACTAATTTTTTTTAATTTTTAATTTTCTTTTTAATTCAGGGTTGGCCTTCCTCCATGCAAACACGGAGAAGTTCCTAAGAGAACTCAACCACCAGTGTCCTCGTTGTTTTGCCATTGTTTTCCCTGCAATGGTTGAACTTGCACATACAGTAGGAGTAGAGCTTGTCTTCCACCATAGCTTGGACGGAGTGATGTCAGAATTATTCAATAAACGGCAACAGATTCTTGAACAGTACGTAGCCGTTTTCTTTTGGACTTGTGAATTTGTATTTAAGTTAATGGCTGCTTTCCTTCATTTTCAAACAAAATACTGATCAATTTCGCATGCTTAATTTCTTTGTAGGGAGAAAGTTGTGGACAAGCGTCGAAATCCCCCATTATTAGCATATCTTGAAGCACTGCCTGCATCTTACGAAATTGATCAAGACGAGATAAATAAGTACTTGATGATCAGCAACGATGGCTCATTATTTCAATCCCCCTCCGCCACCGCAAGTGCATTTATGATTACGGGAAACAAACAGTGCATGGCTTATTTAGGGTCCCTTGTTCAAAGATGTGATAATGGAGGTCAGAAAGCTTCTCTATCATTGTACAATTGACTAGCCGAAACGTCATGCATTATTAAAAAGCTACAGAAAATTAATGAAAAGTGATAATCTGATATATATTATATATATATATATAGTTTAAACTTTAATTTTTATATCCTAAAACTATTCACGTGTGGGTCAAACATTTTTTAAATGAATGTAAAATAATAATTAATTAAAATAGACAGATAAAGTGTAAAGTCATTTCAAAATCAAGATATTTATTTAATACAATATTAAATTATTGTTTATTAAAAAATTTTAAAATGATGAAAAGACGTGTGTTTGATAAATAATTTAATTTATATGCATGGTTAAATACACAGCTAATTAATAAATTATCCACTTCTGTCTCTTAATATTGCTGGGGTAGAAATGTACCGATCATCTTTTTATCGCAGTTCCGCCGACATATCCCATGGATGAAGATCTCATGAACCTTTGCATGGTCAACCAATTACAAAGGCTGGGCCTCGCTGAGCATTTTGTCCAGGAGACAGACAAAGTTCTGGCAAAAGTTTACAGGTTAAAAAAAAGAAACATAATTGATATCATGTTGAGCATAACAGACGTACGTTTCTGTCTTTTTTTTTTTTAATTATTAGCTAATACATATCTCACATAACACCATGTTGAGCATAACTTTCAGGAATTATTTGAATAAAAAATTCCTGCCGAAACCAAGAAATTCGGTTGCAGCACAGATATTCGGAGACTCTCTAGCATTCCGGCTCCTGAGGATGCATGGGTATGATGTACCGTCGGGTATGTTTCCAGATTCACGTTACAAGCTAGCTCTTCTTGCATTCGTTTGCAATTTAATAATTTAACTAACTATATATGCGTATTTTCCGTGTGCAGATAGCTTTTGTTGGTTCTTGCATCGTAAAGATATTCGAGATCAAATAGAAAGCAACCATGAATACTTTTCAAGTTCGATGCTTAATGTCTATAGAGCTACAGATCTTATGTTTTCTGCAGAACATGACCTCCAGGAGGCTAGATCATTTTCAAAAGATTTACTTGAGACAATCGTGTCAGTGGGAACTAGAGACCAAAGTACTCATGATATTGTTACGTCATCCAACTTGAGGAGAGTGGTAATTCATTCATTTTCTTGACAAAATATTTTAAAATATTAAAAACTTATAACCATTAAGTAAACAGAAATGGGAATTAATGTTGAAAAACTGGATAGTCTTTTAAACAAGATGAGAGTTTTTTCGTCCATTTTTATGCAGCTTTTTTTTTTTAAATTTTTAATTTTATAGTAAATTAAAGTATTAAGATCAATAACTTGAAGGAAAACCTGTGAAAAAACACAAATCGTCAAGATAAACCAACATATCAACGTCTCAGTTGTACGTGGACAAAACAAAAGTCATTATAAGGGTCCGGCCACTCATTTCTCATCATGAACGTTGACGTTGAATAGGACGTTGCATATGTGTGCGGGAGACGGGAAGTTTCACGAGCTCCAGGTAGATCACGACCTTAATTTAAAATGAAACAAATAGCGACAAAAGCGGAAATGGAATCTATGAATTAAATGAAAACTCGTTTATTGAATTCAGTTTAAATTATGTATGTACGTACCATTAATTGTACCAGTATATAATTCATAATTAATTACTCTGAAAACGACTCGTATAGATTGAGCACGAGTTAACTCTTCCATGGTTTGCTCGACTGGATCACATGGAATATAGGATGTGGATTGAGGAAAAGGATTCCAACTTTCTCTGGATGGGTAAAGCTTCTTCCCATAGGTATGCAGCTAGCTTCATTGTAAAACAGTAACCCTAAAAAGGATATTACTACTTCTAAATTCTCTTATAACCACGGCCAAGACGTCTTTATTAATTTGTTTAGTATATCAATTAACTAACAAATCTTTTAAACTCAGGTTGTCATATCCTTATAATGATGAATTATTGGGTCTTGCCAAGCAAAACTTTGAGTTTAGGCAATCAATATACAAGAATGAACTCGAGGAACTGAAAAGGTATCATTCGCTTTCAAATAGGTTAATTTGATCAACAATTTAGATCAGTTTTGAGAGCGTCACAAGTATATATATATATATATGTCGTTCATATATATATATATATATATATATGCTAATCATGATTTGCCTGTTTCGAACGAACTATCAATTAATAATGTCTGGCTCGATCTCTTCGAGATAGGTGGTCCAAGGACATGGGTCTCAGTGATATGGGATTTGGCCGAGAGAAAACTACCTATTGTTATTTTGCAGTTGCTGCCAGCAGTTCTTTGCCTCATGATTCCAGCATTCGAATGATGGTCGCAAAGAGTGCAATAGTTATTACAGTGGCCGATGATTTCTATGACATTGAAGGTTCTCTAGTTGAGTTGCAAGGTCTCACCAACGCAGTTCGAAGGTAGCGCATAAACTAAATATTGCTCGTACCATTAATTCTTTTTTTTTTTTTGTTAATTAATTAAGTCCTCTTTTTTATATTCTCTTAATTTGAATATCAGATGGGACGCTAAGGGCTTGAGTGGCCATAGTAGGGTTATATTTGATGCCCTTGATAATCTCGTGACTGAGATTGCAGCAGAATATTTTCAACAAGAAGGACGTGACGTAACATCCAAGCTCCGAGATATAGTAAGCCAATGTTTACTTGGTAATTTAGAGGCCCCCCCCCCCCCCCCCAACAAAAAAAAAGAAAAAAATCCAGTATTATCTTTTAATCTTCTAAATTGCGAGAGATAATGTCATTTTTCTTTTTGTGTTATAGTGGTATGAAACGTTTTTATCATGGTTTACGGAATCGATGTGGAGTAAAACTGGATGCATACCCTCAGTGGATGAGTACCTTGAAACTGGCATGACTTCGGTAGCCGCACACACCCTTGTTCTTCCAGCTTCATTTTTCCTGGACCCAAGTTTTCCAAATTCCAAACTCAGGCCACCCCAATATGAGAACATTACAAAACTACTCATGATAATCGCTCGTTTGTTGAACGACACACAGAGTTACCAGGTAACTTAATTATTTTTTTCCTAGTTAATTTGCTTCAATTCCACCAATTAATCCAAATTAAAGAACTTTTAAACCCTAATAACAAGTACTGCACCGATGACAGAAGGAAAAAGAGCAAGGGAAAGCGAACTTCGTTTCACTCTACCTAAAAGAAAACCCGGAGGCAGACATTGAGGAGTCAATCGCTTATGTGAGAGACATACTTGATAAAAAGAAGAAAGAGTTTCTCAAACAAGTTCTTATGGATGGATTTAGTGAATTTTCAAAACCATGCAAGTATCTCCACCTATCTTGTTTGAAAGTATTTCAGATGTTCTTCAACTCTGCCAATCGATACGACTCCGACATAGCAATGCTTCAGGACATTAATGAAGCAATCTATATTCCTGTGGAAGTTGGAGGAAAAGAAAAGCTGCCTTTGAAGCCTGATCTGAAGTCACTGAAGCCCGTACCTCTTTATTCTGGAGCAACCAGCGAAAAGCTGAAAATCAACTCTCAGTACTTTAACCGTCCCAGCTCCAAGCATTGGAGGATGGGAAGTTCTGCACCAGTACAACATGAGGCCTCTAGGCTGCAGCTTGCCTCAAGAGTTAGATTTTGGGGAGTGTCTACACCACAAAAAGTTAGATTTTGCTTCACTTAATTAAGTCGGTTCCCGAAATCATGTATTTTCTGTATTAATTAGCTCCGAAAATTACTAGATTGTGTAGCGTTGGCATATGAAAATATGTTGGAATAATATTAGTGGGAACCAATATATATGATATAATAGAAGGTCATTAAGACTGGGATCATTTAATGACAAATATCGTCTTTTTAATCGTTATTCTTACCAATCATGCGTTCATGTTGAATGACACACAGAGCTAACTAGCTACTATGTAACTTAATTAATTAGTATATCTTCGTGTATATATATATATAGTTTCTTCATTTCCAGTACCAATATATCCTGTGAGATATTTTAAGAATCTAATTATAAAAAGTGCAAAATACAGAAGGAAAAAGAGGAAGGGACGGTAAACCAATGGCTTGTTAGGATATGTAAAATATTATCTTAGAATATTTGTGAATAGTAGTGAAATTATTTGAATTAAAATATTTTATTGAATTTTGATAAATGAGAGTGCAAAAATTGAATAAAATACAATAAAGTTAAAATAAAATTGAATATCATTTTTTTAATTTAAAAAAGTTTATGTATTATTTTTTGTGTTTTGTTTGAAAGTTTGAGAAAATTATAATGATTAGATAATGATTAGACGAAAAAGTTGAAAATTTAACATTGAAAAGTATTTTATATTTTAGTGATGTTTATGAAGGAAATATGTTATATATCATACTCTTATCATACTATATAAGATGTGTTACATTTGTCATCATTAGATGATAAATAATAATTCATATCTTATATAGTGAGATCAACGATAAGATGCTAATGTGGTGTATAAGATTTTCCATTTGAGAATTCTAGGTCATGTGTTCCCAAACGTACCCTAAATATAAAATTTACATAAAAGAATATTCTTTTAATGATAAATTTTATTTTATTTTAAGAAAAATATGATATTTGTATACACTAAAATCACTTCTATCAACTAAAACACCCAAACATATGGTCTAATAAATATATAAAGAGAAATAATTTGTATAAGTTCTAAATAGATCATAAGTACTGTGCATAAGTTGTTTAATAAAAAAAAGTAGATCCCATTATGAAAAAAATATAAAAGATCAATATTTTTTTTTAATTAGTGAAATTCGCAATTTTATTTTAAAAAAAAAAATCTACACCAAGTTTATATATTTGAAACTTATATCTATCTCTTGTGACTCTAAAGAAGGGTCGTAGTCATCTTATCCATTGAATACGTGCATCAGATACGGCATTATTTTACAAAAACCGGCGCCTACAATGCAAAAGCAGGCTAACTAGAAAGGACCCGCGATTTGAACTAAGGAATCAATGCACCATGCGGGCAAGCAGTTTTGCTACCTGCAGGAAGACAACACATGTGAACATATATATGCAGTTTTGCTAACTGGTCGGATTCACGAAAATGATTTTTTTTAATCACTTAAATTATATAAAAAATATAAAATAGTTAAAAAAAATATAAAATAGAAACCATTTTATATTTTTTGCATCTAATTTAAGTGACGTAAAAAATCATTATTCTTGTAGTGATTCATTGGTAAAGAAATAATAGGAAGTAGTAAGTTTATTATTATCTTATACATTATATATCAGTGCGTAAGTTTTTTTTCAAAAAATATAAATAATTAAGAAATTTATATGAAAAATTAATTTCCAATAATAAATCTTACTATATTTTATTTAAAAAGGAGTGTGATATCTAGCAATATTATTCGTGAAACATATACGAGAAATTATTAATTAAGTAGCCTTGATTTTAACAAATTAAGGATAAAGACATGATGAACTCCGCTTGGGACTAATTTACTGCATGTTGGATTATATATACATTAGAATTGAAAGTTATTATAATTAAGCTTCATAAATATCATATATTATAATTAATAAACATTTTCTTAATTTGTGAAAGGCCCCCCATGCATGAATCATTGTTGGAAAAGGACACATCATGTATCTATCAGTTGAAATTGAAGTCATGTACGTGGAAATTAAAGAATCAAACGTGCTGGTGGAATTAATTCCAAACTTTCCGCTATAACTAAGATATGCACATACATTGCATGCAGACTAGCCGCCTACAATATTCTAAAACCAAATTAAGTCCCCGCGGGCCAGGACCCCACGCAAGCTGGTTTGAAACTTTTACCAAGAATGCATGCATGGGGCGCTGGGCATGATGTGCGTGTGGAGATCATCGTCAACAATGAGACGTATATAGCAAGCTATCGTGTAAACAGTACCCTTTGAATATTTTCATCCCGGCCGCCTGGAAATAAATTAGCAACCACTCAAATGGCAGACTACATGATTAATAAGAATTCAATTTTAATTCACTTGTTTTTTTCACTTCTCTTAGTACGCTGCAGCCCGTGATCATCATGCGATCAGCTTCCCTGATGATCACAGCTATATATAGTTGACTTAGGTCCGGTTCAGATACGGCCAAGATGAGATGTTTTCGATCATCTCATCTGGAAATTATAAATTATACTTTTTAATGTGAGGTCTATTATATAAAAGATTAGTACGAAATTTATGCATTTGGGACTTATAATATATATCATTTCTCTAATTTAATCTAAACTCAAAATAAAATTATAAAGTCAAGTTATCATGATACTTTACATGGTATAAATTAGTAGTAGTACTAGATTATATTAATGACTCGTTTTGCAATTTGATCACCGAATTTATGCAGTTATCACTTCTACTACTACATACGTACTAATAATTCTATAAAATAAGAGAAATAATATTTGCAATCGTGGTTGTGTAAGTGCCGCACAATCTTTTTGAAAAAAGTGAATTAATACGGGACCCACATGAAAAAAAACTAACTTTTTTAATCGTAAACCTCACTCTTTTTCAAAGTGATTGCGCGGTGTTTGCACACTCCATAACTATATGTAGCATTACTCATAAAATAAACATGATATGTTGCAATTTGCGTAGTACTTGTTAAAACTTCAATACTGTTAGATGGAAGTTTGCATGAATCGAATTCTAAAAGAGGAGGCGATTTCCAAAGGACATGATAGTTTGAGGATCAGGTAACAATTTAGAAGCTCAATGATGATCAAATTACAAATTAGGAATAGAGTAAATCTTCTAGCCGGCCCAATCCAACATCCCCTAAAAGACAACCTCCAATAAGTGAGTGACACGTAAGCTTCACAACTTAATTCCCATGTGACCGCACATCAGCGGATTTGAAATTCATCCCCTCGACCTCCTCTCGCATGGAAACAAGAAACCTCATCCAAAGAAGAATTGTGTCTTCTTCGTCCCCCTTTCATATGGCCTTCTCCAGAGATCTTCGCCCCCCTCTCATGACAATGGCAAGAACACCAACAGACCTATCTACCACCCTCGAAGCCCCCCTCAGTTGTGGCCCTGCCCAATCTCTCTCGAAGCTGAGCGAAGGACTTCAAGTGAGTATATTCTCTACCAACCGTCATCGATGATGACACAACCCTTGAAGTCGTGACACTCTGAGGGCTGATTTGATGTCGTTAGCCTCTCTGGTATGCCCTTTTACCATTTAATTTTTCAACTAATGGTTAGATTGTGATATCTAAAGCCTAATTTTTCAACTAATTGTTTTAAGATATCTCTTTGAAATTTAGTTGCAATAGGTAGCTAGGGTGATGTTGTTTAAGTGGTATTTGCATATTTAAAACAATTTCGGCTCCAACAATATATGGTCACCAAGACGAACTTGACGACGAGCCCATCACTTCTACCACTGTCCCAAACCATAGAGACACAGTGGGAGAAATTCTCGCCAGTTCGAGGAGCTTTGGCTTGAAAAAACTTTGCTTGTTCTTTTGGTTTCCCTAAATTGAAAACTTTTACCAGCTAATGTTTAATTTGTACTACTTGGATTGAGCTTGCATATAAAGTTATTGGATTTTTCTATTTCTTATAGCTGACATCTGTGTTTGATTGTAAAACATTAGTTACATTGAGAATTGTACAAAATTTTTCATTTAAAGACTTCTTATGATTTTTGATTGGCTCTGGTTCTGCACCTTTTTTTTGTGAATTGCTCTTCAATAGTTTTAGGGGCTGTTGTTCAATTTCTATAGTCTCTAGTTCTGCACCTTCACTTTGTGATCAGTTACTCTTCAGTAGTTTCAGGGACTGGTATTCAACTATTGTGGTTTGGAATATGCTAATATTTTTTGTTTAGGTGGTATTGCATATTTAAAACAATTTCTTTGATATTTTGGATGGGATGTACTTTTGGAATGGGTTATATTTTAGGAAACAACATGCAAATGTACCAAGGGCCTACATATGGTTAAATTTGGATGTCAAGAATGTCATGGGCACCTTTTGAGACACTGAATTTTCTAGAAGATAGTTTCTTGTGTCAAAAGCTCTCTCCATTTGTCTTGCAATTCTTGTAAATTTGTGAGTGGATTCCTCCATATTTCCATCCTTAATATAGTTTTGGATTTGAGTTGACCCATATATATTGTTCATTGAGTTTGATTTTGATTTTGATTTTGAAGAATGGACTTCATTCATGGCTACGGCTAATAGTTTGGTATGTTGCCTATAATTTTTTGCTAGTTTGCAAAAGTCACTAATTATTGTCAGTAGACCATAATGGTATGGCATTTGTTTATATCATCTGTTTTTTTCTTTTGTGGTTTTTTCTTTTCTGAATAAGAATATAAAAGGCCTCCTAACCGGCCATTAACAAAAGATGTTTCATCAACTATTCCTCTCATTACCATCCACAAGTAGATATATATGACAGTTACTACATCCATTGCTAGTTCTCAAACTCAGTTCTTATAATGCTTACTTTCTTCCATATTTTCCAACAAATGAAAAGTTCAAGTTTTCATTCCAGTTCAAGTTCTTGAACTACAAGAGAGGAAGACAAAGCTGGTTTGGAGATATCACTTTTCTATTGTGGCATTCAATTGAAGTTACGAATTTCTAAACAAGCTAATAGTTTTAGTAGAAGATTTTACAATTATCCAAACTATAAGATCAATAACCGGGTGAATTTTTTGAATGTATTAATCTTCAAAGTGACTAAAACAACTACTGTAAAATGACGTTGGAAGTAGCTCAATGAAGAAACGAGATGGTACTTCATTAACGTGTAGCGTTCGAACAAATCAAATTTAAAATAATGGAAAAGAAGTACAAATGAATCTTGAAAGTGTTGTGCTTGTTATGGTTTATTTTTATGGTAATTTGTGCTGTAATTTTTATGTATTCAAAAAATTACAATGTACGTTTGCCAAAACTATTAGCCATGTAACTTGTTGGAATTTTTAGGGCACTTTTTGTTCAGCTGAATGTAATGAACATGTGGTGAATGTAATGAACATAAAGTGAATGCTATGAAAATTTTGGACATGTTTTAAACATCTTTTGGAAATTCTTTTAAATAAGATGCAGCTGATGCTTTAGAACATGTTTTCCTCTCTTCTTTGTAAATAAGTTGGCAAGCATCATGCTTGTCAGAGAGGAATTGTGCCAACTGTATAGTTTGTGCAGTAAAAAATATTTAGAATTCCATAAAAATACACTTGAGAAAACACATCCAAAATCACATTCATCAAAATCACATAAAGCTTCAAAATTAGATTAAAAAAATAAAGCTTCAACACATCTCACTAACTACAGACATAAACTGAATTACAAAAATAAAGTTTCAGAACTACATAAAAATATAAAAGCTCATAGTTTTGGTACATTCAGACATAAACACATCTAAGTTACATCCACTCAAAATAAAGAAAGACTATGACATAAAAGTAGCAAAAGCTTTAATCCACTCTTCAAAACTCAAAATCTATTGCATTCTTCCATGTCACATTAAAATAAAGTCGGGTTAAATTAACTTTGCGATAATCAGAAGCTAAATTAATCGTCGATGACATGACAAAAGATAAAAAAAAATCAGATACAATGTATAAGCAAATTTGCACTATTAATCCAAATGTTGCGATATATTGTCAGTTGTTGGACCAAGATCCCTACATAAACCACATCAAAACACAAACTTGATTAACTTTTTGATTAAAAACCAATAAAACACAAATAATTATTATAAGCTACTATACCTCATTGAATGATAGTTTTTCTTAACATGTCCCTTATTCTTGCAAATGCTATGATGTTTTTTCTTTATTATTTTCATTTTTTTTTTGTTCTTTGCTCTTAAAGATTTTGGTTGTCCTTTTATTGGCACCCGTGGAGGATTCTGAACTGTTTGTGAAAAATTTGATACAACTTGACTTTTTGACTCCCCTCTATCTACAAAATTTGTTTCCTGAATATCTACATAATCTTCCATAACTCTTTGTGAACCTTCTCTAATGCAAAAGAGAGGTGGTTGAGTTTTTCTATTGACTACAACCCAAGTTCAACAAAGTCATTAAATTGCATCATCAATTTCCTTTTTCTCATCATAGAATCATCTTGTCCTTACCGAACTTGCCCTTC
Organism: Carya cathayensis; assembly: GCA_011037825.1. Taxonomy (NCBI): domain Eukaryota; kingdom Viridiplantae; phylum Streptophyta; class Magnoliopsida; order Fagales; family Juglandaceae; genus Carya; species Carya cathayensis. The sequence continues at coordinate 43,040 of QGSO01000727.1, read as the reverse complement.
AAAACATGGTATGTCGGGAATAGGTCGACTTTTAGCATTAACAATCTATCTTTTTAGAATATAATGTTGTGGCTATCTATCTAATTTTGATTTCTTCCCAAGAACATATCGAATATGCCTACAAAAAATTCTCATAAACTCTCACATATGGCATGTACATGTTGCATGTTCTTCACCACTCTCCAATATCACATAATAAATAAGCACTTGTTTGCCATAAGGCAAAACTCCATGTCTTACTTTCATCCTCTTTAAAAAATCTTTTTGATTTGTACCTTTGACTATTGAAAAGCTCATCTTGGAAGATCATAAAAGGGTTTTTTGTATAAAGTATGGCCGCCTCCTCTTCAATTTTGGAACATGTTTTCAATATTGCCCATGTAGATTTTGTTCTTGCATCATTCTCTTTCTCTTTGAAATAACATGCATCTATAACTTTCTCATACTGATGCACAACATTACTAACCATAGTGCTTGAACGAACATAATACTTAAAAAATGTGTTCATGCTTTTACTTGTTTGAGTCGTTGCCATACTAACACAAAATATTGAACGCAAATAAGCCGAAACACACTTATCCCCTCGGCTACAAAGATTTTGCTGCCACGTATTTTCTCCAAACTTATACGTCACTAATATCAAAGTATATTCTTACTCGAACTCATCAGTTATAATTGTCTCGTGGATGTAATGACGAAAATCTTTTTAAAGTCCAGAAATTTGTTATATACAGAGGCAAATGTTCAGAAAAGTTTTGTAAAATGTGCTACAAACCCAACCTATAAGTCGTATTTGTGAGTACGTATACAATGGCATTCGCCATCGCCTTATCATCATTGGTAATTATAGTTGAAGGGGCATGCCCAATCATTATCTCTTGCCATATTCTCAATAACCATTTATATAATTCGGTTGTTTCATTAACTAACAAACTACAACCAAATATTATGGCTTGGTCATGATGGTTAATTTAAGAAAATGGCACAAACAACATCTTATAAATATTGATCAGGTACGTGGCATCAAATGTGATAACATCTCCAAAATAATGATATGTAGCTTTTGATCAAGCATCTATCTAAAAATAACTTTCCACACACATATCCTTATCAACTTGTATGGAGTACACAAACCCAGGTTATAATTTACATTGTCAATTAAGAAAATAGGCATATAACATTTGTGCATCCCCCTCTTCAAATAATTTTCTCCTTTTGTTTTCCAAGTAATTTTCAACATTCTTGCCAATTCAACCAACGTTAAAGTCACTACCTGATTTTTTACTCAACACCGTCATTATATTTCTTGTTGGTATACCAGACTCATTCGAAGTCATAATAAGTTTTTTTGGACTTTAGTAACTCCCCTACGTCCGCATAGCAAATTAAAACATATCGGGGTAAGTAGAACATGGTTATGTTCAAGCAGAAACATGTATACTATCCATTATTCACCATTTTTTTTATTGCCATTATTTCTTTACATCCAATCTTTGCTTCAGCAAGTTCAGGAATTGTTCATTCTTTTTCTTTCCAACTTTACTTCAAAATCATTCCGTTGAGCAAACATTGTCTACTGCAATTAGTCTATTATCATCTTTTGACAATCGAGTATGATTGGTCCGAATTGTAAAATCTTTTTGTCTTGTATATGCCTTGTAAAATGCCTGGGCATCTTCCACATTATCAAATACCATACCAATGATTGGCTCCAAAGGACCACTACTCAAAAAGGAAATCACATTGACTCCATCCACGTTCACTCCATCCACGATATTCACTCCATCTTTCACATTCACTCAATCTTCCGCATTCATTTCGTCTTTCGCATTCACATCACATTGATCTTTTATACTTTTAACCTCATGTCCTACATCCTCAACTTTTGAACGGTTTTCATGCATCGTTATCTCAACTTTATCACTATCACTACAAGAAATTTGTTCATTCCATACAAAATAGCCACATTATAAATTTAGTAGTTATTCATTGAAATAAGCAAGGGCCAAACTGGTTGCTATTTCGTAATGACTCATATTCAAACCAATAACCATGTATATCAAATTTCTATAAGAGTATTCATGTGTAATTTATATGCATATTTGATCAATGCATGTGTGGGAGAGCTACCATGCATGTTGTCGGTGCATATTTATATGCATTCCCCCTTTGTTTCGAGCTTGGCTAAACTTTGGTAATTAACACATTTTCTGTCAAGCATTCTATCAAACACTTTTAATACAATAATAATACACATTGCAAACATGAACAAAATAAGTGAACATGTGTGTACTGATATTGGAAGAAGAGAGAAACCATGTGAATGCCGATTGATCTCCAAAACCAAAGAGTCTAAGTGGGAAAGATTAAAAAAAAAAAAAAAATACCTGAGCAACACCAAGGCCACTAATGTGAGCCATGAACAACCCTTAGCTAGTGACTGAGATGGTGGGCGACGAAGATGGTAGACAACGAATGGGCGAAGGACTGGTGGTGACGGACAAGTGAAAATGTGTGGGCGAAGGATTGGTGGTGACAGAACTCGTCTCATGCAGCGGTGGGTGATGAAGATAGTGGGCAACGACAATTTGAAATTCTGAATAAGGGGCTCAAACTTTCTATTCGATTTCTGAAGAAAGTTTTATTATCTAGAGTGTATGAGCTTATTGTGATTTGTGTGGAATTGCTAACATAGCAGACTACTATTGAAGGTTGTTAAAGCCTTACCAATAGACCGACCACTCCAAAGCGGCTTTGATTAGTAAATCATGATACTTTAAGATACTTTTACCTAAAATTAAATACTAAGAAAAATATTCGAAACCCCTCAAATTGCTTACCATCTAATAATTTGCTATCATTCTCTAAACTATTGGTCTTGACAATCAGCACTTAAAATTACCAAAGTATTTATTGCACATAATAATGTATCCCATTTACCCTTAAAAAGATCAAAGTACTACAAATTTTTGGGAAGAATGCTTGTGGACATATGGATTCAAAAAGGAACTCTCCTTGCTTAGTGTAGGCTGCATTTAACCCTACATAGGGCCGATTGATGCCCAGTTTTCAACAACATACATATTACCTCAAACGAGAACATATAGACTACATGCATGGAAATTAAATATCTTGTGAGGGTGTGCAAGAGTGACGCCGGATAGAATAGTAATTATGTTGCAGATTAGTTTTAACAGATAATTAACATGGAATGAAGACAAGAGAATCACCCAAAAAACAGAGAAAATGAATATATTGTTCAATTTAAAATTATCAAAATCCAAGAATGAATCAACCCACAAGCCAGGCTATAAAAGCTGAAAATCGTCCATATTAGAATTTTACCATAAATTGCAAAATTCCAATAATAACACCAAAAATAAATACGTAATAAAAGAAGCATTCTGCCAAAAATATGGCCCAAATCTGTTTAAAGTCACTTCCTAAATGATAAATGAAATATTACCATAAAATGTAAAAAATAACTAAAAATAGGAATTCAGGGGGAAACAATGGATTTTGGCCTCGAGTTGAAATAATGAAATAACTTATATGCTTGGTGATCACGACATGTGTGCCGAAAAGAGTTTTTTGAATTTGGGTCATATATGCAGTTCTGATACCCGTAGCCAAAGTTATGGTCAAAATACCGAAACGTACCCAAAACTGTCATAATTACGGAAAGATCATGGTTTCCAGCCATCTCTGTGCTGATTTTTCAACTCAAGGTATTTCAGTGTCATCAACGTGCAGTCTAACAACTCAGCACCATCTGACTCAGATCCTCTACGTCAGGGAGACATTATCTAAGCCACACAATTCTTCATGTATATATAAGTCCCAAAATTTGACTGTCAATCATGGCATGTTGTTTTGAGGATATGGATCTGACTTACCAACAATATCAAAGATCGATCATTAGTGTTTAAGGTCCCATTTGAATGTTAAGCTGAGTTGAGATGAGTTAAATTCTTTATGAATAGTAGTGAGTGGAGATGATAGAGTGAGTTTTGTGGAACCTATTTAGGATGAGTTTAGATGTGTTTGGATGTAATTAAGATGAATTTAGTAATTTGAAAGTTAGGTATTTAGATGTTAGACTCAATTTAAAATTAGACTAAACTGAATTGATTTCAATATCTTCCAATACCCAAACGGTCCTAAGATATGATCACATGACACTTACGTAGTACATCATTTTGCCTCAGACAGCGCGAATCACATGATCTTCCGAATCAAGAAAAAACAAAGACAGTTCCGTTTAGAACGAATACCATGCGATAACATGATTTCTTCTGAACTTCGTACGTCAAGCCCTTGCTGTCAAACATAATTAATATCGCCGCAATATATATATGGTTAATGACTTAATGGTCGAGCCGTGCATGTCTTGAACACATCGAGCGTGTCATGAATCATATTTTGGCGTGCGTGTCTATTTTAGATTTGTGAGTTTCCTCGAAGGCGTAGGAAACATTACACGTGTGCTCTAATGTTTGGACGAAGACCATGACTTGGCCAGTCTTATCAATTATTAATGCAGTGTATCAAATACATCAATCGACAATGAGGCCGCGGTTTTGATTTATCAGGACCAAAGAAAAACAAAGGTGCCGATGGATCTAGATTCAGCCGTATAAATGTACTACCATTCAATGCATTCAGCTAGCTGGCTAGAACTCATCCTGCGTAGTGCTAAAATCTATATATGTAACCTATCAATAATAACCTGTAAGTAGTTTTATAATTTAAATTACATATAAATTTAAAACGACAACCATGACATTTAAAGGTTTGCGCGCAACAATCTTGACTTGTCGGTCTTTAATTTAGTAATCATCACTTCATGATCATGATGATGGTCTCGACCATCCTGATATGATATAAAATGATCAGTAAGGTAAGAAAAATATAAGAAAAGATTATTATTAAAAGATTTCTTTTAATATGATTATCAAATTTTCAAAAACATCTTTTGTGTTAATATTTTCAGAGAAAATTGTTTTTCTCTTGAATTATTTTTACCCATCACAAAAGTTAATTAACGTAATACATTTTAAACAAGTACCTGCTTTTGTTTACGTGATGTACGTGTAATGGTCATCGACATATTTATGTCGGGAAGATAAAGTATACCGTATCATTTTTGTAATTATATTTATGATCTCTTGGGGGAAAACGAAATCGATTGGACATTTGCACTCTGTTTTCGGAGCCAAATATGAGGCTCTGGCATGGTTGTTAGAAACAGTTCAATGCCCGATTTTAATGGAAAAAAATCGTGTTTGCCTTGTCCCTAGAGGACATCCGTACAATTGGTTGGTAGCAGATTTTTTGAAATAATCAAGAATCAAATACCATAAAATGATAACTGCTTTAATATGTTATATCTTCTTCTTTTGGAATTAAATCATTCAAATTGAAGAAGATATATAGCTCGTTTGAATACTTTTGATCGAGCATCTCATCAGAATTATGTGAATAGTCGATCAGTGAATAATAATAAAATTATTTAAGTTAAGATATTTTATTAGGTTTTGAGAAATGATAGAAAAAAAGTTAAATAATAATATTATAAAGTTAAAAACGGTTTGAATATAAATTTTAATATTATTTTTGTTTTGAAGTTTGAAAAAGTTGTATTGATTATTATGTATATATAACTTTTAAGTTTATAGAAATTGTAATAATTAAATGAAAGGAAAATACTAGTTTGCCTCATGGGTTTGACCGTTATAATTTCTTTTCATTTTTTGATTAAATATTTAAAGAAGTTACTATTAATGAATTTGTATATTTTATTTTTTAAAATGTTTAAAGATGTTAAAAAATTGTTTGAAAAAAAAGTGAGATTGCATCAAGGGCATGCCCTGCAGTAAGAGCTGGGTGGCAAAGTACGTAGAAGCATTCTTAAATGAAAATGTTGAAAATTTAATATTGAAAAGTTTTTTTAACTTTTGTGTTTAAGTAATGTTTAAGAAGGAAGAGAAATTTTAATAATGAGAAATGGTATTTGTAGTCATAGAGTGTGTAAGTACCGTATATTTCTTTTGAGAAAATTTGATAAATATAGGACTCACATGAAAAAATTAATTTTTTAATAGTGAACACTTCGCGTTTTCAAAAAAGAGTGTGCGGTGCTTGCATAACTCATGAATATATTTAACATTACTAGGTGTGCAAGACTCGCATACTCCATTTGAAAAATGGTAATGATACCCTTACACTTTCTTTTCTACCCAGCTATTTGTTTTTTTCTTTTTCTCTTTGAATCAAAACTAAAAATTCTAGAACATGAGTTGCATAATCTAGTAGAAAATAAATTCAATCAATCAACGTAATCATGTAATTTAATTGGAAATAAACTCAATTTTATAAAATTGACCTTCTTTTACTCTTTGAGTCATTTTTTTATAAAATTGAATTTATTTTCTTTTAAATTATGCAAGGCACTCATGTTCTAAGATTTTTAAATCCAGATTTAAATAGCAAAACGAGCAAAAAACAGTTGGTTAATAAAGAAGGTGTAAGGGTATTCTTATATTTTTAAAAAATTAGATAAATCTGAAACTCAATTAATTAAAAAAATTATTTTTTTAAATAATGGATTCTAGGAATTTGAAGGAGTTGCACACCTTATAATTAATGAGCAATGCTACTTAACCTCTCAACTTTCACATACTAAATTTTTTAATACTTTTTACATTTTTTTTAAGTTTATTCATTTTAAATTAATTGAATTTTTCTATTTATTATTTATATATTTAATATTTAATAAAAGAAAAAATAATAAAAATTAAAAAAATATAACATATAGAGATTATGTAAATAATTAGGGATTGTGTAGTCTTTTTCTTAATGATATTTTGGGGGTCACGGCTAATTTATAAAATTTTGCAACATTATTTTGATTTGACCTTCTTTCTTTTTCTACCGCTAATTCCCTGGCCGCCTCTGTCGGGATTATGTACGTGCTGAATGGGTCCAGTACTTGACGGTGCTTCTCTTAGGACAAGGCAATTAATTCATCAGTAATTAGGCATGCAGTACGAAATTGACTGAACGGCACATTAACGATCGATGATCAGTACGTCAGAGTCTGCACCCATGAGATTTCACACCTCCACGTATACATGTGGCCGAAAAGAAATACAAGAACAAGAATACGTAAAAGCAAGGTTCACATTTTACTCCTGAACGACCGCAGAATCAGTATAAATTGCTCACATAAGGCCGCCTTTGAAAATAGAATTATAATCAAGTCACTTGAAGATCTATCCTTGGCTTATTATTATTTTTTCCATCATGGATTTATCACAATCCTCAATCCAATCTCAAGTTAATATGATCAAGGAAAAGATGTTCTCAACTCATGCACCCAAGTACTACTCCTTCGTTTCTCCTTCTGCTTATGATACCGCATGGCTAGCCATGATACCTGATCCAACCAAACCTTTAGGCCAACCCACATGCATGTTCAAGAATTGCTTGGACTGGGTGCTTTGCAACCAGAATGAACAAGGTTTTTGGGGAGAGTGTGATGCCCATGGCATGCCCACCATTGATTGCCTTCCTTCAACCCTTGCTTGTATAGTTGCACTCAAAAAGTGGAATACTGGAGGCGAAAATATCAAGAAAGGTACATGCTGCTTATAAATATGAAATAGAAGTATACATGTTGCCCATATATATGCGGGAACATTCGTTCCCCACTTGCCTTACAAAATAGCCATCTCTCTTCAGTACCAGTTAGGTTGCATGCATCGTCATTTTCATCTTTTTTATGAAGCAAGCGTTTTTCAGTAAATTTGTTATCAGATCATTACAGCTAATTCGTACCATGTCAACCAAGAAGATACATGCACGTACGATATCGTCCATATGAGTCCACAAATTCAGGACTACTTCTTCTTGTATTATTAGGTGTTTTTGACATTGGTAGGCATAACTTCTTCTTAATCCTGCAGGATTGGCCTTCGTCCATGCAAACACGGAGAAGCTTATCAGAGAGATGAACAAGCAATACTGTGACCGTTGGTTTGCCATTGTTTTCCCTGCAATGGTTGAGCTTGCAAATACAGTAGTTGGCGAAGAGCTTGTCTTCCCCAACAGCTCAATAGGAGTTTTTTCAGAATTATTAAATAAACGGCAACAGATTCTTGAAAAGTAACCACCCACCCCAGGCCATTAATTTCTTTGCGAATTGTGAATTATGATTTCAATATTACTGTTTGGCCGGTTTCCTCGATAGCGAAGCGAAATAACATAGTTTTTGTGCTTTCTATGTAGGGAGAAACTTGTGGATGTGCACCAAAATTCCCCACTATTGGCATATCTTGAAGCTCTGCCTGCATCTTATGATATTGATGAAGATGTTATACTAAACCAGTTGAGCAATGATGGCTCATTATTCCAATCCCCCTCCGCCACAGCACGTGCATTTATGGCCACGGGAAGCAAAGAATGCATGGCTTACTTAGTATCACTCGCACAAAGATATGATAACGGAGGTGATGATCAGAAAGTTTCTTCATCCTTATAGATAGGTTTAACAAACCGTATAACGCTTCACGTACCGTGCGTACCAGTTTCTTTTCTTACTTTTTTTTAAAAGATTTTTGTGTTAAACGTACGTACGTTGGATTTTATCACAGTTCCGAGGACCTATCCCCTGGATGAAGACCTCATAAACCTTTGCATGGTCAATCAGTTAGTACGGTTGGGCATAGCTGAACATTTTGTCCTAGAGATAGAAGAAATCTTGGCACAAGTTTACAGGTATTAAAAAAGAACCAAATTAACGTACACATCTATTTTTTGTAAATAGTTCTTTTCGCGGACGCACGTCAGATATGTTCTTCCTTGTTTAAGATATATATATATATACACACACACATACATATACATATATATATATATATAGAGAGAGAGAGAGAGAGAGAGAGAGAGAGAGAGAGAGAGAGAGAGAGAGAGAGAGCTAGTTATCCATACAAGCTGTTGCTAAAGTACATCGATCAAAGAACATTTTATTTTTTTTCCTGTTACCCATATATATGTATATATTTCCTGTTTTCCATTCGCTCATCTCACTATCATTTTGTTGAGCACAACTTTCAGGAATTATCTGAATCAAGGAGCTTGGCCGAAGAGCAATTCAGACGTTGCAGCACAGCTATTCAAAAATTCACTAGCGTTTCGCCTCCTGAGGATGCATGGGTATAGTGTATCATCGGGTATGTATCCGGCTGCAAGTTATAACCATTTGCCCCTCTATATTTTCTTTGACGTGATACAATTCTGTCCTAAAACTATATATGCATCTTTCTTTCCATGTGCAGATATGTTTTGCTGGTTCTTAAATCATGAAGATATTCGAGTCCAAATAGAAAACAACCATGAATACTTTTCAAATGCCCTGCTTAATGTCTATAGAGCAACAGATCTCATGTTTTCAGGAGAACATGATCTTCAGGAAGCCAGATCATTTTCGAAAAAAATACTTGAGAATATCTTATCATTTGGAACTAGAGATCAAACTCATCTTTCATCGCCTAACTTGCGGCGGAGAGTGGTAATTTTTATTAACTAGATATAATAATGTCTGAAGTTGTGTTAAGATTTACTGATGGAATGTTACTTTTTTCAATTATACTTGCTAAAAATATACCTAGGTCCTAGACATCAGTCTTAATATTGAAAGGTGGAAACTTTCATATCAATTAATTAATAAGAAAAATTTTATTTATCATATCTTACACTACACATCAACAAGTGATTTGTTATTATTGTTCTATTTAAATATACATATATTGATGTGTAAATATATCATACACATATATATATTTAAATAGAAAAATAAAAATAATAAATCACATATTAATATATGACATGAGAAAGAATAGTAGGATTTATGATAAGAAGCATATAATTACTCTAAGATAAAAAAAAATAAAAAAAAATAAAAAAAAAGGCGCTGGAGTAGCACTTAACTAGCTAGGGACAAACATCTCCATAACATTGTTTGCACGTTTTGTCATTAATCATGAAGTCCATAACATTGTTTGAACGTTTTGTCGTTAATCTTGAAGGTCAAATTAAGATGCTGCTTCTACTTAACTAGCTAGGGACAAACGTTTTGTCGTTAATCATGAAGTTCAAATTAAGATACTGCTACTACTTAACTAGCTAGGGACAAAAGTCTCCATAACATTGTTTGCACGTTTTGTCGTTAATCATTAAGGTCAAAGATACTCCTGCTTGATGCTGAATTAGTAGTTTACATGACACGCCGCACGCTGGTACCAGGCCGGAAAAGTAGAAAGTACTGACATTTCTGGAGTGATATTATTCCTAGAAATACAAATTCAATTAAAATTATGCATGCACCAGTAACTTTTGTTTTGAAGATAAAAATGAGACATGACAATAATAATGATCTTACTGCGCGCAAATTAACATCTTGTATATATAGATTGAGCATGAGTTAAGTCTGCCTTGGTTTGCTCGACTGGATCACCTGGAACATAGGATGTGGATCGAGGAAAATTACTCCAATTTTCTCTGGATGGGAAAGGCTTCAACCGAAAGGTATTATATATGCAGCTGATCCTTTCTTATAGTCTCTGTAAAAGTTTTTTTTAAAGGAAATTAATGCTAGTATGATTTTCAAATGTGTCTATTTAATTATATATTTTAAAATTTTTTATTAGTTAAGGAAATGACTATTAGTGAATTTATATATATATTTTAATTTTTCTTAATGATCAAGGATGTTTAAAAAATACTTAAAAGAAAAATAAAAATAAAAGAAAAAAATAATTTATACTAATGCGCATATTTAGAGTGCACTCGAGCATTGTCCTTTTCTACGTTGCAGAGAGTGAAAGAGAATGGAATCGGAGTGAAGAACTAGTACTTCATCTTCGCATTCGGCCACTAATTAACAACTCTTTTGATGAAATCAGGTTTCCATGTTCTCATAATAGTGAACTAGTACGTCTTGCAAGGCAAAACTACGAGTTAAGGCAGTCAATCTATCAAAATGAACTGGAGGAATTGAAAAGGTATAATACGCTTTCAATTAGACCTAATCATTGAACTTTAATTTGTTTCTTTTATCTAGAACGTTACAAATGCAAGTGTCAATATATATATATATATATATTTAGAAGAAAGATATCTGACTTCAAATGAGAGAGATCATAATTAACTGAGATAAAATAAATCATATATCATTTGTTTTTTATTCAAGGCTGTTCAAAATATTTATATATAGCAGCAGTAATAAATGTTGTAGTTCCATTTTATGCGTCTATATCTTTCGCATTTAAACTTTTAAAACTTGGACAAGAACTTGAGGGGATTAATCTCCATATATCTGCAAATACTTTTCCAATTTCTCGCCAGTACTCATTAATGTCTTGCTTCTTCGACCGAGATAGGTGGTCCAAGGAGTGGGGACTTACTGATATGGGATTTGGTCGAGAGAAAACTACGTATTGTTACTTTGCAATTGCTGCCAGCAGCTCCTTACCTTATGATTCAAACATACGAATGATGGTCGCAAAGAGTGGAATAGTTATTACAGTGGCCGATGATTTCTATGACACCGAAGGTTCTCTAATTGAGTTGAAAGGTCTCACCAACGCAGTTCAAAGGTAGAGTACTGTTAATGCTCGTACCATTATTTTTTTTTGTTAATTAATTAAGTCCTCTTTTTTATATTCTCTTAATTTGAATATCAGATGGGACGCTAAGGGCTTGAGTGGCCATAGTAGGGTTATATTTGATGCCCTTGATAATCTCGTGACTGAGATTGCAGCAGAATATTTTCAACAAGAAGGACGTGACGTAACATCCAAGCTCCGAGATATAGTAAGCCAATGTTTACTTGGTAATTTAGACGTCCCCCCCCCCCCCCCCAACAAAAAAAAAGAAAAAAATCCAGTATTATCTTTTAATCTTTTAAATTGCGAGAGATAATGTCATTTTTCTTTTTGTGTTATAGTGGTATGAAACGTTTTTATCATGGTTTACGGAATCGATGTGGAGTAAAACTGGATGCATACCCTCAGTGGATGAGTACCTTGAAACTGGCATGACTTCGGTAGCCGCACACACCCTTGTTCTTCCAGCTTCATTTTTCCTGGACCCAAGTTTTCCAAATTCCAAACTCAGGCCACCCCAATATGAGAACATTACAAAACTACTCATGATAATCGCTCGTTTGTTGAACGACACACAGAGTTACCAGGTAACTTAATTATTTTTTTCCTAGTTAATTTGTTTCAATTCCACCAATTAATCCAAATTATGAAACTTTTAAACCCTAATAACAAGTACTGCATGCACCGATGACAGAAGGAAAAAGAGCAAGGGAAAGCGAACTTCGTTTCACTCTACCTAAAAGAAAACCCGGAGGCAGACATTGAGGAGTCAATCGCTTATGTGAGAGACATACTTGATAAAATGAAGAAAGAGTTTCTCAAACAAGTTCTTATGGATGGATTTAGTGATTTGTCAAAACCATGCAAGTATCTCCATCTATCTTGTTTGAAAGTATTTCAGATGTTCTTCAACTCTGCCAATCGATACGATTCCGACATAGAAATGCTTCAGGACATTAATAAAGCAATCTATATTCCTGTGGAAGTAGGAAAAGAAAAGCAGCCTTTGAAGCCTGATCTGAAGCCACTGAAGCCGGTAACTCTTTATTCTGGAGCAACGAGAGACAAGCTGAAAATCAACTCTCAGTACTCTAACCGTCCCAGCTCCAAACATTGGATGATGGGAAGTTTTGCAACACAACAAGTCTCTAGGCTGCAGCTTGCTTCAAGAGTTAGATTTTGGGGAGTGTCTACACCACAAAAAGTTAGATTTTGCTTCACTTAATTAAGTCGGTTCCCGAAATAATGTATTTGCTGTATTAATTAGCTCCAAAAATTAGTAGATTGTGTAATCATGTTATTGGCATGTGAAAATATGTTGGAATATTAATATTAGTGGGAACCAATTTGTATGATATTATAATAAGGTCATTAAGAGCTCATTTGGAAATAGATCTAATCTCAAAATTCTCATCTCATCTCATTTCTAAACATAATTCAAATATAAAAATTTTCAAACTAATCATTACAACTTTTTTAAACTTTCAAACAAAAAATAAAAAATAATTTAACTTTTTCAAATCTCCAAACAAAAGTAATATTATAAAACTATATTTTAACTTTAGAATATTTTTTTATTCAACATTTTCTCTATCATTTTTCAAAACTTAAAAAATACTCAACTCAAATTAACTATCTCACTACTATTCACAAACTATTTTATTACTAGTCATAAAATTTTCATCTCATCTCACTCCCAAAACCAACCCTAAGACTGTGATTTAATGACTAATATTGTCCTTTTGATTGTCATTCTTTCTAACCAATCACTCGTTAAAAGGATAATAATATATTTAAAAATTAAAGACTATAAATAACATTTCTGGTATTAAGATATTTATTGCACGTATTGCACATGAGCTAATGGAAATTCTCTTGACTATGCCAGGGTAGGCAGCTGTAGTAGACTCCTCAAAATTATTAAGTGGCAACTTATAAGAAAACGTAACAAAGAAAAATAAACGGCCGGATGCATGGATGGATCGAAAAAGCGGGGATATAATTAAAAGTAGGGTAAAATATGTTAAAAATTAGTACTTTAACTTCGGAGTTCAATATTTTAATGAAGTTGAGGCAAAATAGACCAGAAACACCTCCAAGTTTGCATAACGTACGTACGTCCATGCATCACTACAAGAGATATGATTTTTTGAGATAAAAAATTTTGTCTCAAAAAATGGGAATTTTGTCCCTAAAAGTTTTGGGAGATGAAAAATTTTCGTCTCTATTTTGTCTCAAAAAGGATATCTCAGAAAGTTTTCAGAAACGAAAATCTCCGAAAAGTATTTTTAGGGATGAAATTGGGCGGAACCGGTCGAAACCGTTCGAACGGGAAATTTTTTCTGAGACAAAAAAATGTCGTCTCAGAATCAAGTTCGAACGAAAATATTTTTGTTCGAACAAAATGAAATGTTAATTCGAACCAATAACCATATCTGACCAAATCCGTTCGAACAAACAAGTTGGTAAGTGACTTTAGTTCGAAGAAAAATATTAACTGTTCGAACAAACAATCTATTAAAAGAAATCTTCTGTACGAACGAAGTTTTAGAAATGAATTTATTCGAATGAATATTTAATTGTTCGAACGAACGCACGGATTGTATTTCCCGGTAAATTCGAATGGGTATATTTTTGTTCGAATTGAAATTTTTTTGTTCGAATAGATATGTTTTTGTTCGAATGTATGCATAAATGGTAATTTACCATTCGAACGACATTGATCAAATAAAATGAAATTGATACTAATACAAATTGTAATCTGTATACATCAAATTGTAATCTATATATATCAATTGTTCAAATGTTTACAAATATCATAAATATTAAAGGCAATTAAAAAAACCAAATGAATTATGATTGTGGTGGTAGTTGTGGCATAGGGTTTTGGGACATCATTAATTGAAATTGTTCAAACATTAATTTTTGGTTATTTAATTGTAGCCTCTCTTCTAATCTTGCTTCTAAATCTGCTGCTTGATCTAATCGGGTCAGCAACTCTTTTTCCTTCGATCTCAATCGTTCTATCTCAAGTGTAGCTTCCTCTAATTTTTTAGTCTTGTCGTCATTCGATCTGGCTTTAGAAGAGGATAAAGATGTTGAGGATGGCTTTACGAAACGTTCTAAGCCCCTCAAATATCCAGAACGTGATCCAAGAACTTGAGAAAAGATTTGAGCATCGTTGACAGATGATTCATCAGATGGATCTGCAACAGTGTCTTTAAGAGATATCATCTTGTCCTGGAAAAAGAAAAACATTAAAATTAGTATATGTAACAAAAATATATTTAGACAATGAAATTAAATAAACTTAAACTTACATAATTTGCCTCTGCCTCAGAATTGCTCCAAACACCATCACGATTTTTATGTGCTTTAGCATACAATTGGGTCAGATCATAATCAGTAGGATTTTCTTCTTGCTGCAAAATGAAAATTAATATCATAATTTATACGAAAAAAGTGTATATATTAAGATTTAATGGAGACAATAATAACTACCCATTTTTTTTGACAAGCGATGAAAAGATCGAGAACCCGCGTGATGGTGTATCGTTAAATTTGATCTATTTGCTTTGTTCACTGTACTTCGTTTCTAAAAAAAAGTATTATAATTTTTATTTAATACATCTATAATTATAAATTATTAAAAAAAAGATAGTAGCGAAATTACCTAATAAGCAGAATCTTCAAACAGATCACAAACTTTCTCCCATTTGTTTGGTGGCATTGCTTGGAATGGATTTTGACGCGCCTCTATCGTAGTACTGAACTTCTGATAGTGTGCATGGCATCGACCTTTGTACCTCCGGAATGCATTCGACATCAGTTCCTCAATCGTTAGTCGATCATCTCGCCGACCAAAATTTAGTTCAAACTCGTCATTCAAATAATTATAAACAATTAGTATAATTTCAAACATTCTCATTTAAATAAAAATGTTATACAAAGTAACTTATTACCAGACAATGATTTTTGATGTGGTCTTTCACATCTTGGGGAACTTTAGCCAATGAGGATGTAGCCATCGGTGCATACGTGCGAATAAGTGTACCAACATAAGAAGCAAGCCAAGCTGTCGAATCTTCAGGGCCACCGGTGTGATCATCAGATATATCAACTTTAATTTTACCCACTTTCCTTACTTTTTCTATGCAGACACCTATCGTAATGCCTCTAATTCGGCGCTGGTTTACAATAGCTATATATACAAAAATTAAAGCATATATTTTAATTAAATTAATTTTATTTGAAAGATATAAAGTGATAAAATACCTTGTTCTAGTTCTGGTGACGATGACCCACCATTGTTGGCAGGTGAAGCACACGGAGATTCAGTAAGTGGTGGAGATGGCTCACGTGTTCTTTTGCGTTTATGAGGCATATATGTTTGAAATTATAATAAATTATTATTCGAACAAGATACATGAAATATTTTTATAAGAATTTTACCTACACAAATATCTGTTTGAAAATCATTCGGTATTAGTATTGCAGGACCAATCGCTCTCATCCTCAGTAGACACTTTAGTTGATTCATGTTCTTCCGACATGTCACCTTCAATTACTTCGGGTTGAACATCTTCTCTGCGCAATGGGACCATGTCATAATGGCTTAGATCAACAAATAGATTGATGTCTGATTCATTTTCTTGATATACTTCTTCATGGTCTGGACTATCAACTTCTTCATGTGGTTTGTCTGCCTCTTGAATATAATCATATACATTTCTTAGCGCAAACTTCTCGACTATTCTCCATGGATTTCCGAACTCCAGATCATCTAAATAAAAAACTTGAATGGATCGTCCTCATACCATTTGCGAGATGTATTGACACTTACAAAATATTCATCCTTACGCACCCCCAACCTAGGATTTGAGACATCCCACCAATTACATTTAAATAACCAGACCATATATCCCCCCACATACTTTAATGCTATGATATCTTCCACAATTCCATAAAAATCGATATTATCATCCCCATGACTTCCTTCGACAACAACCCCACAATTTTGAGTTTTCCTATATCGTTCTCTGTCTGCTGTGTGAAATCTATATTCACGCACCAAACATCCTGAATATTTAAAATAAATTCCATTTACGAATAAATGATCCTCCACAACCATCATATTATATGAACTAAGGTTTTTGCACTTCTTGCATGTGTATAAATGACACTATATAATACTAAGTGTCACTAATAGCATAATACTAAGTTTCTTATCAATCTGTAATATTAAGTATTTAAAATAGTATAATATTTTATTTACAATCACTAATAGTGTTATACTTATAGTTAGTATCACTATAAATATTATACTAAGTATCACTAATAGTATAATACTAAGGGATATTAAATTATAGATAGCATAAAAATATGAAAACTAATAATATTGTAATACTTTATAATATAGTCTAAGTACTTTGTTTATTACTAATATACAAACTAAATATATTGGAAATATGTATTTTATACTTATATTTAATGCAATGTTTTACTATATACATTGTATATTTACTTTATAATACAATGCTTTACACAATACTATTTTATACTCATCTAATGCATAATATATATACTATTAAGTATATATATACTAGTTAGTTACAATATATATAAGTAACTAGTATAAAACTCTATACTATATATATATAGAGTCATAGTTATCTAATATATATTATATATATACTAGTGAGAAATTTTTTATTAGTATATATAGTAGTATTATATACTAGTATTACTAATATAAAACATATTGTTTTACCTCTTGTACTTATATATATATATATATATTTTGAAGTATTATATAATTCATTCAAACTTATACCCTTTTAATTCGAACTTATACCATTTTAGTTCGAACGGATTATACTTCTGTTCGAACGAAATTACGTTATTTAAGCCGCGATACAGTTTCTTCTTCATTCATTTCGTGCCTCCTCTCATTCGAACTTACGCGCACACCTTCGCCATTAGCAGCCACAACGCCGCCACCTACTCCGACCAAGTCCTCAAATCTCCTAGAACAAGAGGTATGGGTTAAATGAGTTTTATTTTTATTAGTTTTTTGGTTAGTTTTGGGGGGTCGGATTTTGAATCAATCCGGCCCCATTTTGTTGTTTTGAGGCCAAATTACACAACTTTAATCGGTAGAAATGATGGGGATTTACTCCTAAATCATTTCTACCGATTAAAATCTTGGATTCCTTGTGAAAAATGATAGTGTCGATTCGGGACTGAGTCGACTCAGCTATGTCTCTTTGGCTCAGTTCCATTCGAATGAATATAAATTCCATTCGAATGAAAGTCAATGCCATTCGAATTAAATTTAGGTTCATTCGAATGGAATATAATTTTATTCAAATGGAATTTAAGCTCATTCGAATGGAGTTATCTGAGGTCATTCGAATTAATTTTATGTTCATTCGAATGACTTTAAATTTCATTCGAATGAAGATAATTTAATTCGAATGGACTTAAAGGCCATTCAAATAAGCAGTTGTCAAACATGACAGCACAACATCATAATTTCTCTAATTCAATTTAATTAGATCACATATATATTTTATACATTAACAGTATACTAATGGCAAGCAGCAGCGGAAGAAAACGTTCCCGACCCCAGACAGTCGAAAGTAGTTCCGCAGCTAGCGCTCCTTCTTAGCCGGCCGTGGGGCCTATACTAGTTGAGCGGGAGATCATTCTAGGTGACTTTCGTGACCTCACTTGGGTGGGGCGGAGCATACATGACATCATCATCGATCGTGGATGGACCCCGATCTGTCAATAGAGGGGCACAGCATATCCTGAGATGGTCGGTGAGTTTTACCGTGCCATGGGTGAGCAGTTTGGTGATGCTCTGTGTTATAACTTAGTAGTACGGGGAGTGAGTATTATTTTCTCTCCCTGCGTTATTGTTGAGTTTCTTGATTTGCGGCGAGAGCCGGGTCCATATCCTGCAGCAGCAGCAGCGAGAGCAGCGACTGCACCATCTGGAGAGGACACAACAGTCGCATCCTCATCGCCAGCGCTGGATGTACAGACCGCAGAGCTGGATGCTGGCTCGGATGATAGTGAGAGCGGCGCTGAGGTACCTGATGATGGTCTCACAGACGATCAGGTTCGTGACCTAGTGCGAGACCCTGAGGCTCCTCCATATGATGGCAGTAAACTGATCCGACATGCCGACTGTATAGCATTTTTCAGAATGCTTAATTTGATTGTCGGGTATAACATTGATCCGAAAAAACACAAGACTAATTTCGGGATCGAGCGGGCTAGATTTTTGTCACGGTTAGCACAGGGGGAGCCGATTGATCTGGCATTATATTTCTTCCTCCGCATTCGCACATAGTCATGCTATTCGGGTGGAGGTAGTCTACCATTTGCATTGTTGATATCTAACCTCCTACTCCATTCAGAGGTTACAATGACTCGGACTGAGCGGAGGTCGCCACAGATGGGGCCCGTTAACAAGATCACATTCAGTAAGAGCAAGGGTCACTTGCCGAAGACTCGTGCAGTCCTACAGGATCAGCCTCCACCTACTGATCCAGCTTCTACTGCTGCTGCCCCTATTGAGAGACACCCTGCTGGAGCTACTCCGGATGAGGTACGAGCTATATTGGTGGAGGACCGCGACATTATATTGAGGGACTTCATTCACCTCATGATAGAGAAGCTTAAGGACCTAGAAGGACGCTTGCAAACTTTACAGGAGGATTTTGATTTATTTAATAAATAAATATTGTTAGTTATTATTTTACTTTTTTTATGTTGTATAGAACGTTTAACTCATTTTGGGATGTAATTAATGCAATATGGTTTTTATTTTTAGTATTCGCTAGCCTCTTTATTGTTAATTATATTTTCTTCTCATTATACTTAATGTTCACGATAATTGAAAAAATGACACTATCTTTAAATTAATATTTAGTTAACTAAAATATTTTTAAATTAATTACATAAAATTAATTTATGAATTTGTAAATATTTTAATTCATTGTAAATCATAATATATAATATATAGAACTTTTTATTCACTTTGGAAATGATAAAAAATTAATAGAAAAAATATGTATTCTTACAATTTTAACAATATATCTTTTCAATTAAATAATATCGTTCGAACACATTAATACTTATTCGAACAAATAATATTGCATTCGAATTAATTAATTTTTTGTTCGAATTAAATTTTATTAGTTTGAACGATATAGATTTTTGGAGACGACTTAATTCGTCTCAGAATCTCTAGTTCGAACTACTATTTTTTAGTTCGAACGGATTTATAAGGTTTTTCATGTTTTGAGATGAAATTAAAATTTCGTCTTAGAAAAGTACTTTTAAGGACGAAATTAATTTCGTCCCTAAGAATTTTCGTCCCTAAAAATAAAATTTCTTGTAGTGCATCCAATGATCTACATGGAAGGATAAAATTACCTTTTCTTCTTTTCCCTTTTTTTTTTTAAAAGAATGATTTTTTATTATCTAATATAGACATATGACCAAATTTAATTTATTAGAAAATGATTTATACAGGTTTGATATTGGAATAGGTTAAGCCCCACACAGAAATTTTAAAAAATAATTCGAAACGTTCGTATAAAATAAAAACTCACATTATATATAAAAATAATGATAAGCTTACTATCTTCTTAATTCTTATTACTTTTTTATTATTTTTTTTAATTTTTGATTTTTTTTTGTTTACTTAATAGGTAATGAAATGACTATTAGTGAGGTTGTATATTTTTTTAATGATTAAAGATGTTAAAAAAAATATTTAAAAAAGATAATAAAAAAATTTAAATACACTAAAATAATAAAAAAAATGGTAAGAAAATAGGAAGTGAATCATCCTGTATATAAATCCAAATTTTCTTAAAATATCTGACAGCTTTTATCAGCCTTGTTTTATCATGTCCCCAAGGAATCCACTGCAAAATATTTGCTGGAATGAACAGCTAGATCTCAGATAATTAAGGCTTACGCACTCAAAGTCACCATGAGAAAAACGGGCCATTCACAATAAAAAGACTATTCGCAACTATGTAGTGAGTCTAGGGTGGCTGCGGCTCAACTACAAGGTCTTGACTCTTCATCGGCCGTCGAAGTGCATCGGTTTTAGGACTTGGACCCGTAGTCCGAGCTTCTGGTAGGCCGGGCCCTCGCCAAACGAAATGACGACGACTCTGGTGATACAGGAACGTACGGCTCCGTGGTCATTGTTGTCTAAAACAGTATAATATGCGAGCTTTTGGGCCTGCGTGGGATCAGTTGATAAAGTAAAAAAATCATTTACAAAATACAAATTATTTGTTATGAGTAACAGCATTTGAGAGATACAAATCCATATATGATCTGTCATGGAGATATTTAGGCTAAGTTTAGATATTAAGGTGATTTCAAATTATCTAATTAGGTTAATCTATAAATAATAATATTTTATGGATCCCATTGATCAGATATTATTGAAAGTAAAGAAGTTGAGATATGTATTTGAATGTATGAATTAGGTTGAGAGGCGTTTAACTATTTATAAAAAATTGAAAGAATAGTGAGTCCCATTAGTGATTGGTTTGAAATAAATTAAAGTGATTTTGACATCCAAACATAACCTCAATTTGTTTTTATGTAAAGCAATCAATCATCAACTGTTATGGAATCATGTATTTTGCCTTTTTTTCTAATTTGAATTGTTGTGGAAAAATTTTTTGTGCGCCAAGAAAATTGAAACCATGGCTAGATGGATGAAGTGAATTCTTCAATAGAAATTGTCAAATTGAATTTAATTTGTTGATGTGTAAAAAATAACACAACATGCCGAAAGGGAAGAAAGAGTCATTTCCGACCTACTATGAAAATTCAGACTTCAACAAGTGTGGTCTGTTGCTTTCGACAGTGGTTTGGTATGGCCATATGGTATCAGTGCGTACATTTATGGTGGCGTATAGAAAACAAATGTAGGGAAAGTAAGAAATTCAAACAAAGATTTTATTGATTCGGCATAATTTCTACATCCACGAGCGTTTGGGGAGAAAAAATCTACTATAATATGCTTGTTTACAGTCTCTTATTTCTCATTGTACAATAGAGATATTGAATATATTTGCCGAAACTCCACGAGGTTGAAGAAGAAGTCAAAGTCGAAGAAGGAGTCTCGTCATCTGGTTGCTTGCTTTTTATCTGACCCCTCCCCGCGTGCCATCTACAGTGATGAGGTATGTTCACCTTTGTGTGTCTGACCATTTTCTTTCCTTTTTAATTTTTTCCTTCTCTTCTCATCTTTTCCTCTTGACACTGTCACCCTTACCTCCTCACACACTCTTCTCTCTTACCTTCATACTTAATTTTCTCCTAATCTCCCAGGGCAATGGCCTGGTCTTGGGACTGGATATTTTATCCCTCCAGTAATTAGTGCAGATTCGATTTATTGCACGCACCATCGGTATGAAGTTTTTCATTTGATTTGGCCACCAATTTGGCCTTCAATTCGAAATTGCACGCACCAATTTCAACGAAGTTTCCTTAGTAGAAGTTATATATTGAGGGTTAAGTCGTAATTTTTGTATAGATATTTGTGAATAAAAGGACTCATAGAATTTCGTGATAGGGCTACTGATATTCTCAAGCTTGACTAAATGTATCAGGGCATTCCCAACCGGTACCACGTAGCTACCTTTTTCCTATAATCTGAATTGAGAGAAAAATAAAAATAAAGAAATAATAAAAAAATATTATTTTAATAAAATAGAGAAATGATAGAGAATATGATGTAAGAGATTTTTAAAAGATGAGTAAAATTTAAGAAAAAATTTTAGAAAATGTCATTTTTAACTAAATTATAAAAAATTTGATAAAAAAACTCAATATGAATGCTCTTAGAATTCTGAAATACGATATGCATGTATAGCGCCCATCAACATAGGCAATAATGTGAGTGTGAAAGCACTACAAGAAATTTAATTTTTAGGGACGAAATTAATTTCATTCCTAAAAATACTTTTCTGAGACGAATTTTAAATTTCATCTCAAAACATGGATAACCTTATAAATCTGTTCGAACTAAAACATAGTAGTTCAAACTGGAGATTCTGAGACGAATTAGGTCGTCTCCAAAAATCTATACCGTTCGAACTAATGAAATTTAATTCGAACAGAAAATTAATTAATTCGAATGCAATATTATTTGTTCGAATGAGTATTAACGTGTTCGAACGGTATTATTTCCAAGGTAAATAAAAAGTTTTATATATTATATATTATGATTTACAATGAATTAAAATATTTACAAATTCATAAATTAATTTTATGTAATTAATTTAAAAATATTTTAGTTAACTAAATATTAATTTAAAGATAGTGTCATTTTTTCAATTATCGTGAACATGAACTATAATGAGAAGAAAATATAATTAACAATAAAGAGGCTAGCAAACACTAAAAATAAAAATCATACTGCATTAATTACATCCCAAAATGAGTTAGACGTTCTATACAACATAAAAAAAAAAAAATAATAACTAACAATATTTATTTATTAAATAAATCAAAATCCTCCTGTAAGGTTTGCAAGCGTCCTTCTAGGTTCTTAAACTTCTCCATCATGGGGTAAATGAAGTCCATCAATATAATGTCGCGGTGCTCCGCCAATATAGCTCGTACCTCATCCGGAGTAGCCCCAGCAGGGTGTCTCTCAATAGGGGCAGCAGCAGTAGAAGCTAGATCAGTAGGCGAAGGCTGATCCTGTAGTACTGCACGAGTCTTCGGCAAGTGACCCTTGCTCTTACTGAATGTGATCTTGTTAATGGGCTCCATCTGTGGCGACCTCCGCTCAGTCCAAGTCACTGTAACCCCTGAATAGAGTAGGAGGTTAGATATCAATAGTGCAAATGGTAGACTACCTCCACCCGAATAGCATGACTGTGCGAATGCGGAGGAAGAAATATAACGCCAGATCAATCGGCTCCCCCTGTGCTAATTGTAACAAAAATCTAGCCCGCTCGATCCCGAAATCAGTCTTGTGTCTTTTCGGATCAATGTTATACCCGACAATCAAATTAAGCATTCTGAAAAATGCTATACAGTCGGCCTGTCGGATCACTTTACTACCATCATATGGAGGAGCCGAAGGTTCTCGCACTAGGTCAGGAACCTGATCGTCTGTGAGACCATCATCAAGTACCGATGCGGTTCTCGCACTAGGTCATGAACCTGATCGTCTGTGAGACCATCATCAAGTACCTCATCGCCGCTCTCACTATCATTCGAGCCAGCATCCAGCTCTGCTGTTTGTACATCCGGCGCTGGCGATGAGGATGCGACTTATTAGACTAGAACTTTAACATTGTTTAAATTGTTAAACTTGTTATATATGTTTGGAATTATATTTATATTTTTGCTTGAAAATCTAACGCACATTCTCAGGGGGAGCTTAAGTATTAATACAGGCTTTAGGTTCTATCAAGTATTTGTCACCATCAAAAAGGGGGAGATTGTTGAACCCAAGGTTTCAAGTGTTGTGTAATTATACATCTACACATGGATTTTGATGATAACAAATGAATTCAAAGAATAAAGGAGTCTCAAGCTCAAGTTATCTACACAATGGAGTCAAGCACATCTAGAAACCAAGCATGAGGAAGAAGGGAACAAGTTCACATTAAAGTCATAGAGTAATGTTGTAAATCTCTTCAAAATTCGAAATTATGATTAAGGCTCAAAATTAATATTTTATCATAAAGCATTAAAATACATTTTCCACATGTGCATGAATATTTTGAAAATTAAAATTGAAAATTTTGAAAGATAATTGATTGTCATCTTTCACATGTGCATGACATGATTAAAGGTTTGAACTTTGAAAATATTAGAGATGATTGATTGTCATCTTTCACATGTGCAAGTTTTATTTGAATATTTTCAAAAGTGATTGATGTTTTTCTTGACTTATGCAAAAGGAAGATGTCTTTGTTTGAAATATTTGAAAAGTAAAGTGTGCTCCTTTTGTCATATGCAAAAAGTAAAAGATTAGGTTTGAAATTTTTGAAAAGTAAAGTGTGCTCCTTTTGTCATATGCAAAAAGTAAAAGATTAGGTTTGATTTTTTTGAAAAACAAAGTGTGCTCCTTTTGTCATATGCAAAAAGTAAAAGATTAGGTTTGAAATTTTTGAAAAGTAAAGTGTGCTCCTTTTGTCATATGCAAAAAGTAAAAGATTAGGTTTGATTTTTTTGAAAAACAAAGTGTGCTCCTTTTGTCATATGCAAAAAGTAAAAGATTAGGTTTGAAATTTTTGAAAAGTAAAGTGTGCTCCTTTTGTCATATGCAAAAAGTAAAAGATTAGGTTTGAATTTTTTGAAAAGTAAAGTGTGCTCATTTTGTCACATGCAAAAAGTAAAAAGATTAGGTTTGAAATTTTTGAAAAATGAATGATGATGTCTTTGACATGTGAATCTTTTTAAATTTGAATATGAAGTCTCATATGCCTATAAATAGATCATTTGAGAGCTTCACATTCACAACACCAAGAGCATACAACTCTCATTCAAAGCTTTCATTCTCTCTTCTCTAAGCATTGAGCCTTAATCCTTTTTCATTTTGAGAGATATAGGTTGTGCTGTATTGTTCTTATTTCACTCATTGAGGAGTGTTTTCTGATATTCTACCCACTATCAATTCTTGTATCAGTAAAAGGGTGTGTACAACCCTTGTGCGTGTAGAAAGTGTTCTACACAGGGAATCGTTGAATCACCACGTGTAAGGTGATTGCAAGTGTAGAGGGTGTTCTACACGGATCCTTTGTAGCGGTGTTGTTCAAAGGTGTAATAGGTTTTTACCTCCACCTGAAGGAGGTTGAATAGTGAATTCGGGGATCCTCAAGGGGTAGCTTGAGGCGAGGACGTAGGCAGTGGGGCCGAACCTCGTTAACATACTGAGTTTGATTCTCTCTTACCCTTACTCTTTATATTTATTGCTATTTCGTATTTTGTTTATATTTGATATTGTATATTTGATTTATAATTGTTATTTTTTTAAATACAACTCAATTCACCCCCCTCTTGTGTTAGTCATCTGGGCAACACTACTATTGTGTCCTCTCCAGATGGTGCAGTCGCTGCTCTCGCTGCTGCTACAGGATATGCACCGGGCTCTCACCGCAAATCAAGAAACTCAGCAATAACGTGGAGAGAGAATATAATACTCACTCCCCAGACTACTAAGTTATAGCATAGAGCATCACCAAACTCCTCACCCATGGCAAGATAAAACTCACCGACCGACTCAGGATATGCTGTGCCCCTCTGTCGACAGATTGGGGTCCATCCACGATCGGTGATGATGTCATGTATGCTCCGCCCCTCCCAAGTGAGGTCACGGAAGTCACCCAGAATGATCTCCCGCTCAACTAGTATAGGCCTCACGGCTGGCTGAGAAGGAGATGTGGATCTACTTTCGACTGTCTGGGGTCGGGAATGTTTTCTTCCGCTGCTGCTTGCCATTGGTATACTGTTGATGTATAAAATATATATGTGATCTAATTAAAGTGAATTAGAGGAATGATGATGTTGTGCTGTCATGTTTGACAACTGCTTATTCGAATGGATTCTAATACGTTCGAATAAGGGCTGCCAAGAGGTGATCTTTAGTTCGAATGATTAAAATTCAATTCGAATGGCCTTTAATTCCATTCAAATTAAATTATCTTCATTCAAATTTAATTTCAAGTCATTCGAATGAACATAAGATTAATTCGAATGATTTCAGATAACTCCATTTGAATGAGCCTAAATTCCATTCGAATAAACTTATATTCCATTCGAATGAACTTAAATTTAATTCGAATAGCCTTGACTTTCATTCGAATGGAATTTATATTCATTTGAATGGAACTGAGCCAAACAGACATGGCTGAGTCGACTCAGTCCCGAATCGACACAATCATTTATCAACCCGAATCCAAGATTTTAATCGGTAGAAATGATTTAGGAGTAAATCCCCATCATTTTTACCGATTAACGTTGTGTCATTTGGCCCCAAAACAACAAAATGGGGTCGGATTGATTCAAAATCCGACCCCCCCAAAACTAACCAAAAAACCAATAAAAATAAAACTCATTTAACCTATACCTCTTGTTCTAGGAGATTTGAGGACTTGGTCGGAGTTGGTGGCGGCGTTGTGGCTGCTAATGGCGGAGGAATCGATCGTAAGTTCGAATGAGAGGAGGCACGAGATGAATGGAGAAGAAACTGCATCGCGGCTTGAATAACGTAATTTCGATCGAACATAAGTATAATCAGTTCGAACGAAAAGGGTATAAGTTTGAATGAATTATATAATATTTCAGAAAAAAATATATATAAGTACAAGAGGTAAAACAATACATTTTATATTAGTAATACTAGTATATAGTACTAGTATTAGTACTAATAAAAAATTTCTCACTAGTATATATAATATATAGTATATATATAATATATATTAGATAACTATATATATATATATAGTATAGAGTTTTATACTAGTTACTTATATATATAGTAAGTAACTAGTATATATATATGTAATAGTATATATATTATGCATTAGATGAGTATAAAATAGTATTGTGCAAAGCATTACATTATAAAGTAAATATACTATGTATATAGTAAAACATTGCATTAAATATAAGTATAAAATACATATTTCTAATATATTTAGTTTGTATATTAGTAATAAACCAAGTACTTAGACTATATTATAAAGTATTACAGTATTATTAGTTTTCATATTTTTATGCTATCTATACTTTAATATCATTTAGTATTACACTATTAGTGATGCTTAGTATAATACTTATAGTTATACTAACTATAACACTATTAGTGATTGTAAATAAAATATTATACTATTTTAAATACTTAATACTATAGATTGATAAGAAACTTAGTATTATACTATTAGTGACACTTAGTATTATATATTGTATATAATTTTTACATATACACATAATAATATTGGGTGTATTATGTGTATAGTTATATATTTCTATAATTATCTGTTCGAACGAATATAAAACAGTTTGAATAAAGATAATTCATGTTCGAACGAATTTTTTTTATTTGGAGGGAAAATTTGTGCCAAAATATCGGTATATTCTGGAGAATATTCTTTTTTTTTGTTCGAACTGCCAAAATATTAATTCGAACGGGAAAAATTCGCGGTTTTTGGATTTACGCGTTTGAACTTCTAAAAAATTAGTTCGAACGGAAATGCACATATTATTAATCCGATCATTTCACTTCATTTTCACTCGGATTGAAGTTTGAGAAAATGAGAGAGAGCGTGGCAGAGGCTTTGGGAGAGTGTTGTGGAGAGACAGAGCTTGAAAGCATTGAGGGAGAAGAGATTCTTGAGAGAGAAAGGAGAAGGAGAAGAGGTAATATGTTTTTTTTGTTATTTTTCATTCCGATTTTCGTTTACAAGTATCTTAATATTTGTTGCATTTATTTGTTGGGATAGAACAGCAGTTTAATGTGTTTTGAACATATATAGGTATTGTAGATTGATATTTTTATTGGATTGCTAGTATAAGAGGTAAGTTTTCTTAGTTTTTTAAGTTGTTTAATAATCATATTTAATTAGGGATAATTATATAGTTTTCAATGTGTTGTATTGAAATATGGCATCATGAATGTGAAAATTGTGTTTTGTGATTCAGTTTTTTGCTCTGTTTCGTGACTAGTATTTGGGTTGATTTAATTCGAACGCTCTGAATACCGTTCGAATGTATTTTTAGCCGTTTGAACAGAATCTAACTCAACCAGCATTTTGTTCGAACTTATAGAGTGTTTGTTCGAACAGTATCAATTAAATACTTATAATATAGTTCTAATTAAATAGCAGTTAATACTCCAAATATAATAATAAGATATTTAATTAAAAAATTATAATTAAATATTTGAAAATATTTAAGTACTCAAGTATTAAGATGATTAATACATAATGTATAATTAATTATATCTAAGTACTCTAATTAAATAGCTTAATACTTAAAATATAATAATAAGATATTTAATTAAAAATTATAATTAAATATTTGAAGATATTGAAGTACTCAAGCATTAAGATGATTAATACATAATATATAATTAATTATATCTAAGTACTCTAATTAAATAGCTTAATACATAATGTTATGTTTACTACTGAGTGCTTGGATTTTGTAATTATTTTACATGCAGTTAAACGTTAGACCCGTTCGAGAGTTGTGGCCAAATATTCTCTTAAAGAATATTTGGGTATAACTCTTGAATTGTCCAAAGTGGACAGTTTGGGATTCTATCATCTATATGGCATATATACTTAGTTAAAACTCTTGTGTTAGTCAATTTAAATTTTGGTTTAGCATTTTCATACATTCTTTGAGTATGTAGTTCATAAGTTTCTCAGCCCATGAATAGGGTCGACGACTTATCGTGAGTAGCATACTTGGAGAATTGTAGGGAAATGCTGCCAAAATTTTTACTAACATACGAGTTTTGGACTGAGTATATATGCGATATAGATGATAGTCTTTCGAATGGGATATGACCAACTACCTTAAAAGTACAAGGTAATTAAACACGTGTACTGTAATAGTTGAATGATAGTGTTTATCCCATGATTTGGGTTTTTTTTATAGATGGATAAGAGTTGGATGTTGTTGGGAGATAGATTTGGTCGAGACTATAAGCAATATGCACAAGAGGTGAAGTCTTTCTTAGAATTTGCTTGTGGGAGTGTTGATAGTTGAGGATTTGTAAGATGCTCATGCAAGAAGTGCAAAAACCTTAGTTTATATAATATGACAGCTGTGGAGGATCATTTATTCGTAAATGGAATTGATTCTAAATATTCACATTAGATTTTACATGGAGAACCATTTCCCCAAGGAGTTAGATTTGGCAGTCATCTCGACCAAATGGATGAATGTAACGAGATCGACACGGAGGACATAAATGTTGATGTTTCTGATGATAGTTATGATAATGGAGAAGATATGACTAAAATGTTAGGGGATCACATATTTGGTGCCAGGGTTGGAGAAGGAACATCTACCCAATCATTTGAGGGATCATTGTGGGAGGATGCACAACGAGAATTGTACGAAGCGTGCACCCGTCATAGCAAGTTGTCATTCACTGTCAGGTTGCTCCATATAAAGTCTATTTGTCGTATTTCTGCAAAGGCTATCGATATGCTGCTTAAATTATTTAAAGAGGCTCTGCCAGAGGATAACGTAGTACCTTAAAATTTTTATGAAGCGAGGGTTAGGATTTGATTATGATATCATCCATGCATGTAAGAATGATTGTGTTCTCTTCTGGAAGCAATATACAGAATGTGAATCATGTCCGGTGTGTCTTGAGTCAAGATGGACATAAGATAAGCGTAATGTACCTCATAAAGTGCTAAGACATTTTCCGCTTATTCCTCGATTTCAAAAATTATTTACTTCCCGAATGACTGCGAAAGATATGACTTGGCATCACACAAAAAGAGTTCAAAATGATCAATTCCTCACTCATCCTGCAGATTCCTTACAATGGAAGAAATTTGATGATGAGTATCCATGGTTTGCCGAATAACCTTGCAATGGACGTCTTGGTTTAGCAACTGATGGCTTTAATCCATTTGGCAACATGAGCACTTCTCATAGCACCTGGCCTGTCATAGTAATGCCTTATAATTTGCCACCATCGAAGTGTATGAATAATCCTTATTTTATGATGACTCTATTGATCCTAAGGCCAAGGTCACCAGGAAATGAAATAGACGTATATTTGCAGCCAATGATGGAAGAGTTGAAAGAGTTGTGGGAACAGGGTGTCAATACATATGATGTGGCCGCTTCACGTGAATTCAAGATGCATGCTGCAGTACTTTGAACAATAAATGATTTTTCGGCATACAAGAACTTGTTTGGGTGGAGCACAAAGGGAAAAATGGCTTGTCCTGTTGTAACAAAGATACACAGTCTCAGTGGTTAACGGATGGCCGGAAATTATGTTTCATGGGACACCGTCGATATATACCTCATGATCATAGATGGCGAAACAATAGAGTAATGTTTGATGGAACAATTGATCGTAGGTCATCACCGCCAGAGTATTCTGGCAGTGATATTCTCACTCAATTGGCAGATGTTCCAGACAACAGATTTGGAAAGAATGCAAGATGCCGAAAGAGGAAAAGACAAGCAGCGGAATTGAATTGGACCAAAAAAAGTATTTTTTTTTTAGTTGCCATATTGGTCTACCTTAACACTGCGTCACAATCTAGACGAAATGCACATTGAAAAAAATATATGTGAGAATATTTTGGGTTCCCTGATGCCAATACAAGGGAAAACAAAAGATACAGTCAACTCTCGTAAAGATTTGAAAGAGTTAGGAATCAGATCAGAGTTGCATTTGCAAGATACTGGGTCATCGGCTTATATGCCCCTTGGATGGTATACACTTTCAAGTGATGAGAGAAAGAAATTCTTTGATTGGTTCATGACAATCAAATTACCCGATGGTTATGCTTCGAACATGTCAAGATGTGTCCGACCTAATGATTGAAAGATAACTGGTCTAAAAAGTCACGACTGCCATATATTTTTACAGAGATTATTGCCAGTTGGTGTGCTCGGAAAGCTTACTCCAGATGTTCATACAGCTATCACAAAATTAGGGTGATTTTTCAGAAATATTTGCAGTAGAACGTTGAAAGTTGATGCCTTATTAAAAATGGAAGCTGACATTGCATTGATATTGTGTAAATTGGAGAGTTTGTACCTGCTTTCATTCTTTGATGTAATGGTTCATTTGGCTGTGCATCTCCCTCGTGAGGTTTTAGTTGTTAGCCCCGTTCAGTATAGATAGATGTATCCTATTGAACGGTTTTTGAGAAAACTTAAGCGATCTGTGGGGAATAAAGCTCGTTCGGAAGAATCGATCGCAGAGTCATATATTCATAATGAGTGGCATACATTTTGTTCAATGTATTTCCGTGGGGTTGATACTAGATTTACGAGACCAGATCGAAATTATGAAGGTGGACAAATGGAAGTTTCGTTAGCATTTACCGTATTTTCCCAGAAAGTACGTCCTATAGGTGCACAAGGGGCCTATGACCTATGTAGGCGAGAGTTTGAAAGAGTTCGATGGTATGTCTTAAATAATTATGAAGAGATTGAACAGTATTTAAGGTTAGTGATGATCATCTAATTTGGCAGTAGTATTAAGTGCATTTCTAATAATATAGTATATATTGATATAAATTAATAACTCACATTAACATAAGCAGCGAACATATACAACTATTTCGCACGAATGGTGTGACTGACGTAGAAAAGATGCACGAAGAAGAATTTGCCTCATGGTTTGAACACAAGTATTTTAAACTTTATATAATTTGTAGGTGTCATCATATTTATATATGATATTGATATAAGTAGAATAAAGTTTATTTATGTAAGTTGCATCGAAATATAATGAACATTCAGGTAAAATCTCACCAGAAGTATATGCTTTGGCATGTGGTCCGTCTAAGCGGGCTATCCAATATTCAGGATGTTTGGTGCGTGGATATAGATTTCACACAGCAGACAGAGAACGATATAGGAAAACTCAAAATTGTGGGGTTGTTGTTGAAGGAAGCCATGGGGATGATAATATCAATTTTTACGGAATTGTGGAAGATATCATAGCATTAAAGTATGTGGGGGGATATATGGTCTAGTTATTTAAATGTAATTGGTAGGATGCCTCAAATCCTAGGTTAGGAGTGTGTAAGGATGAATATTTTGTAAGTGTCAATACATCTCGCAAATGGTATGAGAACGATTCATTCGTTCTCGCATGCCAAGCAAATCAAGTTTTTTATTTAGATGATCTGAAATTCGGAAATCCATGGCGAATAGTCGAGAAGTTTGCACCAAGAAATGTATATGATTATATTCCAGAGGCAGACAAACCACATGAAAAAGTTGATAGTCCAGACCATGAAGAAGCATATCAAGAAAATGAATCAGGCATCAATCTATTTGTTGATCTAAGCCATTATGACATGGTCCCATTGCGCAGAGAATATGTTGAACCCGAAGTAATTGAAGGTGACATGTCGGAAGAAAATGAATCAACTTAAGTGTCTACTGAGGATGAGAGCGATTGGTCCAACAAAACTGATACCGAATAATTTTCAAACAGATATTTGTGTAGGTAAAATTCTTATAAAAATATTTTATGTATTTTGTTCGAATAATAATTTATTATAATTTTAAACAGATATGCCTCCTAAACGCAAAAGAACACGTGAGCCATCCTCACCACTTACCGAATCCCTGTGTGCTTCACCTGCCAACAATGGTGGGCCACCATCACCAGAACCAGAACAAGGTATTTTATCACTGTATATCTTTCAAATAAAATTAATTTAATTAAAATATATGCTTTAATTTTTGTATATATAGCTGTTGTAAACCAACGCCGAGTTAGAGACATTACGAGGGGTGTCTGCATAGAAAAAGTAAGGAAAGTGGATAAAATTAAAGTTGATATATCTGATGATCACACCGGTAGCTCTGGGGATTCGGCAGCTTGGTTTGCTTCTTATGTTGGTACACTTACTCGCACGTATGCATCGATGACTACATCCTCCTGGGCTAAAGTTCCCCAAGATGTGACAGATCACATAAAAAATCATTGTCTGGTAATAAGTTACTTTGTATAACATTTTTATTTAAATGCGAATGTTTGAAATTATACTAATTGTTTATAATTCTTTGAAGGACGAGTTTGAACTAAATTTTGGTCGGCGAGAGGATCGACTAACGATTGAGGAACTGATGTCGAATGCATTCCGGAGGTACAAAGGTTGATGCCATGCACATTATCAGAAGTTTAGTACTACGATAGAGGCGCGTCAAAATCCAATCCAAGCAATGCTACCAAACGAATGAGAGAAAGTTTGTGATCTGTTTGAAAATTCTGCTTATTAGGTAATTTCGCTACTATCTTTTTTTTAATAATATATAATAAATGTATTAAATAAAAATTATAATACTTTTTTTAGAAACGGAGTACAGTGAACAAAGCAAATAGATCAAATTTAACGATACACCATCACGCGGGTTCTCGATCTTTTCATCGCTTGTAAAAATAAAATGATTAGTTATTTTTGTCTCCATTAAATCTTAATATATACACTTTTTTCGTATAAATTATGATATTAATTTTCATTTTGCTCAAGAAGAAAATCCTACTAATTATGATCTGACCCAATTGTATGCTGAAGCACATAAAAATCGTGATGGTGTTTGGAGCAATCCTGAGGCTGAGGCAAATTATATAAGTTTAACTTTATTTAATTTCATTGTCTAAATATATTTTTGTTACATATACTAATTTTAATGTTTTTCTTTTTCCAGGACAAGATGATATCTCTTAAAGACACTGTTGCGGATCCATCTGATGAATCATCTGTCAACGATGCTCAAATCTTGTCTTAAATTCTTGGATCACGTTCTGGATATTTGAGGGGCTTAGGACGTTGCGTGAACCCATCCTCAATATCTTCATCATCTTTTAAAACCAGATCAAATGACGACAAGACTAAAAAATTAGAGGAAGCTGCACTTAAGATAGAACGATTGAGATCAAAGGAAAAAGAGTTGCTAACCCAATTAGATCAAGCAACAGATTTATAAGTAAGATTAGAAGAGAGGCTATAATTAAATAACCAAAAAATGTTTGAATAATTTCAATTAATGATGTCCCAAAACCCTATACCATCACTACTACCACAATCATAATTCATTTGGTTTTTTTAATTGCCTTTAATATTTATGATGTTTGTAAATATTTGAACAATTGATGTATATAGATTACAATTTGATGTATATAGATTACAATTTGTACTAATATCAATTTCATTTTGTTTGATCAATGTCGTTTGAATGGTAAATTACCATTTATGCATACATTCGAACAAAAACATATCCATTCGAACAAAAAAAATTTCATTCGAACAAAAATATACCCATTCGAACTTGTCGGGAAATACTATCCATGCGTTCGTTCGAACAATTAAATTCTTATTTGAATAAATTCATTTCTAACATTTCGTTCGAACAGAAGATTTCTGTAAATAGATTGTTTGTTCGAACAGTTAATATTTTTCTTCGAACTAAAGTCACTTACCAACTTGTTTGTTCAAACGGACTTGATCAGATATGGTTATTGGTTCGAATTAACATTTCATGTTGTTCGAACAAAAATATTTTCGTTCGAACTTGATTCTGAGACGACATTTTTTTGTCTCAGAAAAAATTTTCCGTTCAAACGGTTTCGACCGCATTACAAGAAATTTGGCCTATTGAAGCGATTTTTATATTGTTGCAAAAAAAATCGTTGCAAAAAGTTATCTATTACAGCGTTTTTTAAATCGCTGCTCATTTTTTCCTTTAAAAATGAAAAGATTCGTGGTTTTAATATTTACAGCGAAAAATTTAATATTTACAGCGATTTTGATCGCTGCATTTGTAAAAATACGTTTGCAGCGCCTGAAAATAGTTGTAATTGAGTCTGGGCGCGAAATTTCTTTTTTCCCCCCGATTCCTCTTTCTTTTCCCTCCAGTGTCTCCCCCCCCCCCCCCCCATCCCCCTTTCCCCTCTCTCGATCCCCATCGATCTTCTCCCTCGACCTAAGCCGCCGCACACAGCCCGTCGCCAACGGCCCCACCACGTCACCGCCATCTCACCTCGACGTTCGCCCCCTCCTTCTCTCCCAAACCCTATGCCGGAAATCTCATTTTCCCCAAATCTGGCCTCACCTCTCTCTCTCTCTGTCTCTCAGATTTCTCTGTAGCGTCGTCTCTAGGGGCCCCTTTCGCCACCACTCACACGTCGACGGCATCGCCAGTCCTCTATCGGAGCCCCCTTCTCCTCCGTGCCTAGCCCAGCCGCCCGAGGCCCTCGTTCTCTCCCTTGCTCTGTTCGCAACCCACGGCCCCCACGTGGTTTACATCTCTGCCTGTACCTTGTGAGTTTGGCTTCTTCTTTTCTTCTGTTTTTCTTCATGTTTTGCTAGAATATATATATATATGTAATTCTCCCCCTGACATTCGTGATTTCCCATTTGTCTACTAAATATTAATGGCATTAATTGGTATGAAAATTGTGATAGATAGTGGTGAATTGTGCTGATTGTTTTTTGCAAGGCGACCTAATCAATATGGCTGACCACTTGTGAATCTGTTCAAGTTAGAGTTGGTTAACAAATTTTTACAGTTAATGGAATTACTCCAGTATTTCTCACGTAACTTAAAGGTCCTGTACATTAAAAGAGAGAAAAACTCCCCAACTTACTTTCAGGGACCATCACAGCAATTGTTTTTTTATCATTAGAATAGGTCTCTTTTGTTTTGTCCATGACTTGATGTGTATTGCAGTGTTTTGGTTTCATTGCTGTTGTGTGTCCTAAGATTGTAGTTGTAGTTTCTGCTAGTCATGTATTGGGGCCTAGTACTCTGTTCCTTGCGAGCACCAACTAGAGGTTGTTTTTTTCCTTTTGTTTTTTTGGGTGAGTGGGGGGGTACACTTTGTTGTTGCTTTCTTGGTTTTCTAGGTCTTTGATACATGCTTGTACATAAATAATTGGCCAGGAATTTTTTGGTTGAGTGGAATTGATTTTCAAATTTCTTAGTTGTGACCAATTAAAATTTATCCACTTTTCAATTGTAACTACCAACTTTCACTACCCAAATAAATAATACATCTCAAAAATTTTTTATCCGAATAATACATTCATTTTGTTAAGTTTGAATGTTTCCCTCTTTTAATGTTCATGAGGGTGTATGGCTTGTAGAAAGATCCTACTTCAAAGACCTTGTGCTTGGAAGTGGTCCATTGATTCTTGTCTTCAGCACCCTTCCCAACTTGTAGGAATATAAATGGTCATAAGAGAAATGAAGAGATCCACCTACCAATCTTGTGCAGCACTGATGAAAGACATTCCACTGATGAGATTCATTAGAAAATTCGAAGTTGTCCACCCCATATGCATCCTTAGATCTGGTAACACAAAATAACACTAGGAAAGCTTCCATGAGAGACCAATCTCTGCTTTACATATCATGCCAAAATGAACTGCAGAGCCATCTTCCATCTTAAAACTATTGAAGTTGGAAAAGCATACCAAACCTTCCTGTTTTTCCATAGGTTGACTCTGTACAGTCCAAAGGCAGGGATATTGGATTATGGACTTTGAGACATGAATTATGGATTTCTTGGATCATTAGTTAATAACTCATGTTGATAGAATTAGTTAACAACCTATACCATTATGAATTGTCTTTGTGCCTTAATTCAAATATGGTTAGGGTGCAATATGCCATTAATGGTTATCAGAATTCCGTTACTCCGCTATTTTACTTTTGTTTTTCAAAAAACAAATTATGACTCTGCTATTTCAATATTGCTGACAATGGAACTTTTTCAGGTTCCGAAGCAATGTTTGCAGACCTTTGCTACTTTTCTGTGCGATTAGTTCAGGTAAAGAAGAAAGAGACTTGGTTCTTGGATCAGATTGCTGAATACATTTTTCCTTTGATATGTGATATTTCTGGTTCTTTTCTATTACTATCAATTGGTATTTCGATTAGCTACACTTCTGATTTACATGATAGTGGCTGTTTGCAGCTCACCTTTGTATTTCTCGTTTTGCCTTGTCTTCTGTTGGGTTACTTGGGTCAAGCTGCATACCTTATGGACAACCATGCCGATGCTGAGCAACCTTTCTTTTCTTCGATTCCAAGTAAGGCTCACCATTTATAACCAGTAAGGAACCAATGAGGTTTATACAATTTTTTATAGGTGTGATTCTCTTTTCTTCAGTTGTTACTTGTAATACATCATTGAATTTTATGTGTAACAATTGGGTTAAACGCCTCCCTTGTCCATTAAAAGAGGTATTGACCTTGTAGTATTCAGGTTGATGTCTTATTTGCATGCATTAGCATCAATTCAAATTATTTATTATATATATTTTTCATAAGAAATGACATTTTTATTTGTCTTTACATAATTTTGTTGATGTAGATTGTTTTACAATTCCTTATTGTTGTGTTTTGATCCTCTTTTTATTTTATTATTTTTATTTTCCTGTGTTTGACTTAGTCTCCACAATGATAGTTGCAGACAAACAGTGATTCCAGGCATTTATGTCGTAAAATTGATAAAATTGTGAAATGATGAAAATTGATACGCCATCAGTCATAGGTAGAGTGTAATCGGTTCCACCAAATACATATTTGCATAGCAATACTTTAGATTTTTCCCCATTATGTTCTGTTGAAGCGTGTTTTGTGCTACTACAATTTTTAGCTAGTACTGTGGCAAATAGATACAGTGTGTGATTTGAATTTAGTATTGGAAAATATATACTTTTCACACAAAACAAACACCTATTTTTCAATTTAAACCTCAAGTTACCAAAAGTTTCAATTTGCACCCTAAACCTATCTCTATTTTTCAAGTGGCATCTTTAGTTATGATTTGACCTTTAAGGTGCAAATTGAGGCTTTTAGTAGTTTAGGATGCAAAGTGAAAAACAAGTGTAGTTTATTGATGTGATGTTTAATTTCCCCTCTTAATTTTTATAGCAGTTATTGAATCCTTATGTGTACCTCTTCACATTTTCAGAGTCTAGAAAACCCTTTGATCAATAGAGCATCCAATAAACATTCTGAAGGCAGGACCAGGCAGTTGAGGCATGACAGTTCTGCCTCTGAAACCGAAGATGGTTATTCGAGGGATATCAAGAGACAAAAGAATTGGAACTTGAATTCCACCAGTCTCACATTCTGAGATTCTTATGATTCCTAATTCTGAATTGGAACTTGAATCTAGGGTGCCTCCTGTTGCTGCACAGCAGCCTTTAGTTTTGGATGCCTCACATATGAGTAATAGCATTTTTGCATTTTGCCAGTCCCCTGAAATCTCCAAGGTAAAATTTACTTATTTCTCATTGCTTTGTTGCTAGAAAATGCATTGCAAGTCAATATGCTTCATATTTCATAAATAATTTTGGTGTTAATCTACTTATTTTTACACTAAATTTATCCAGAATACTGGCCCAATTTTGCATTATGCTAATGGGAAAATGGTAGTAGGAGATGAGGCAAGCCTTTCAAATGTTATACATGTCCACAGGCTGTGCGTTGATTGGTATGTCATCTTGGCATGAAGGATTTCCACTTGATTTTGATGATATTATGTCTCTTGTATATTTTGCCCTACTTTGGTCAAAATATAGGAAAAGGGATAATTCTGGTTTAACTTAAGTCTCTTTTAATTCAAACTCTTATTGTCAATAACATACATAAATTCTTTTTTAGCCTTTACTTGTCATGCGTTTGCTATTAGACAAATTGATAATAATTTTCAAAATGCAGGGCACCGCAGGTATATTTTGTTAACGACACTGTTAAGAATCTGAAGGCAGAAGTGGCAAGAGGTTTAAAGATCAAGTGCAGCAAATGTGGACGAAAGGGAGCCGCCCTGGGCTGCTATGCGAAATCCTGTCGGAAAAGCTATCATGTTCCTTGTGCAGTGGAAATGTCAGATTGTCGCTGGGATCATGTAAGTGCAATATACCTTTCCATTCAGCATCATGATTATATAAGTTTCCAAATGAGAAATCCCAATCTGGAAAACATGTTTTTAAGGATAATCTGGTGACAAATCAGAGGTACAACTCCGTTCTCTTAGGTTTCTTAATGCTTTCATAATTAACTGAATCAGTTTTCAATGTTTCAAAGTTATAAATAGTGTATAGCTATATTGAAAGTATCATCTAATTTTCTGTTGTTCTGCATGTAGAGCCCCTCCGCAGCTCATCAAAATTATAAGATGCTCATTATCCTTATCTTCAGAGAATTTATTATAGGAAGTTGACATGAATAAATAGATAATATATATGAAGCTATATTATTAAAGATATTTTTTGGTCTTATATAAAACCTTTTTATATAAATTAGTTAAAATTTTTGAAACCCCAAGAATTAATTAGGCATTATTTTATAATAAAATAAGACGTTTCATTCTTATTTTTTTCTTTTCACTCATTATCACTTTAATTATTATATATGGGGCACGGAGTGATTAATATTTTCATATAAATATTAAATTGGGTTAATGATCTGAGTTTATATATGCATATTCTGTTTTATATATATTAGATATACATTTTTTTAATAGTTGTGGTAGTGATTATGTATAATAAACTAATTAAATTAATAGTTTTCAGCCATTCTATAATAAACTAATTATATGCATATTCTCCTATAATTGTTGTAGGAGATAATTGTTAGAGAAATTTATTCAAAGATTCCAACAAGACATTGGAAAGTTCTGAGTAGGTCTCTTTAACAGAACTTCTTATTTAGCATTTGAGGTAAAATGTGAGGTCTCTTCATTCAGTGGAAAGTTCTGAGTAGGTCTCTTTAACAGAACTTCTTATTTAGCATTTGAGGTAAAATGTGAGGTCTCTTCATTCAGTGCTTTTGCATGATCTTTTCATAGAAATATTCACTTGTCCTTTTGGAGTTAAGCATTGTTACAAGTTGGCTGCCTTTTAAGGAGATGGTGACCTTCTAATTGAAATTCATGATCTTTTTGCATCTAGGATTCCAACGTATCTATTCCCTCTACTTGCCACTGAGAACAAGGAAGGGCCTTATGAACATCTAAGGCTTACTAGCTTAGGTGCTATCGATGACTTAGTGAAGGTAATCTTTCTTTCAACCTCTTCAATAGTCTTTAAGCACTTTGTTTTTCCATATATCTAACTAGAAGAATGAACTCTTTCATCTGTAAGGGTGTGACATTATGTGTTGCTTACTATTTCCTTTCTTCTTGAAGATAGAATTCTTCTGTCATTCATATCACTCAGAAGTCATTGCCTTTTCATGACACCATGAAACTAGGAATTGTCCCCTGTGATTTTAAAAACCATTTATTCATGTAACTCTGCAATTTCTTTTTCCTTCTAGTTTTTATGTTGATCCTCTGAATCTGAAATGATTTTTGAACATTCAGTCCAAAACATGATGGTCAGTTGGTCACTGATGACTTAGAACCAGTTCAACTGTGTTTAAATTTATCCTGATTACTAATCTTTTGTACCACACCTGAAACTGTTTTAACCTACATTTTGTATAGTGCGCTTCCTTAAACTTGTCTGATGCCATTAAAAAAAAAGGATGTTTAGCCATGATCATAATATCCCAATGACATCACATTTCATTTACTTGGGGGTATGTCAAAATTTAAGAAGAAATTTTGCTTCTAGGAGCATGAGTTTGTACGCAACTCCACAACAATCCAGCCTTAGTAATTTCTGTAAATTAAGTACAATGAAACTTGACTGCTTAATTGCTAAAACTTTCTAACAGTTGATTGCTAAATGTCTGCTCAGGATGTGTCTTTGCAAATGAGTGCAAAGATGTAGTATTCCTGGCATCAGTGGTTTTGCTTTGAAGCCATCCTCCTCTGCCCACACTGATAGGAGAAAAGATTTCTTCCTTAACAAGCCTGACTCCAGGATTTAATTGCATTGGAGAAATATTTTTGGTAAAGATCCTCAGTCCATCTACACTTTTTTCTCTTGCACTTCCTTCGCTCAACCCAGGTCGTGTAATACATACATATTTAAATGCATGTATTTATGTATAAATAATATCAGCATTTATTAGCAATTTCGCAAGTTCTTTCTATAACGTGTAAACACATTGGGCTTATCAAACCAGAGCTTAGGTTCAGTTTGGCCTGATTTCAATGAAACCACCAAATTAAGCTTAAATTCATCCTTACAAAACTTCAAACTTTACCATCTTTGATTCCTGTTGTGTTAGATTAAACAGCTTGGAATGATGGAATCATTTCAAAGCAAAGGCTCCTGTTGTGTCATATTTTCAGCTTTAGCTTATGAGTACATATATATATGTATATAAGCGGGTGATGGCTTACTTAGACACTAAGCATATCTAGGCATGCATTAGCATCATATACATTTATAATATTAAGCTCTCAAATAATGGCCGACAATATTGAAGATACTCATGACTGGAAAAAATTTTGTTAAGTATTGGTTTTGTTCTTTTGTTATTTGTAAGCCCCCATGTATATGGTACTTAGCCCTTTTTTTATAAGCCCCCATGTAAATCTGGGTGTTGGATATTGGAAGTAAAGGTTCAATTGTCAACGTAGTGAATGCACTGCTCCTTTATATATAATTGCTCTTATGGTGTGTACTGATGCATTTTATGTACAACTGCTAGATTGGTGTGTCCAGATGGAAATATCAAATATCCAACAAGGGCTGATGCAGTCTTGTGAGGAGCTGTTTTGTCCATCCCTCATGCCTAGGTGCATCTTGTTATATCTGACTAGATATAATTTATAACGATAGAGGAGAAACACAATTGATATATTGTTATATATGTACTGTTAATTATATTAGTAGAAGTACTAAAATTCGAATTCCATATATAGGTTATAGTTATATATATAGAGTACAAAAATATTTTTGTACAAAAATTACTACTGAAACTGTATGTTTTAGTAGTAATTTTTTTTTAAATTTTGTAATTGAGTATTTGCAGCGACTAAAAATCGCTGGAAATAGATCCAAACTCGTTTGCAATTCATCTATTTCAGCGATTTTAGTCCTTGAAAAAAATGTTAAATGCAACAAAGGAAGCAAGCGCTGCTTCTGTTTAAGGAATTTGCAGCGCTTTTTGACTTTTTGCAGCGATTTTGGTCCTTGGAAAAAAATGTGAAATGCAACGATATTGTGGCGTTGTAAAAATTAGCTATAGCAGCGAAATCAGCCATTGTTGCTTTTATAGTGAACATTTTTGCAGCTGCTTATGGATCAATTGCAGCGTTTCAAATGCGTTGAAAAAAAGCTCTTAAGCAACGAAACCAAAATAACGTTGTGTTGTATGCATTATTTGCAGCGAAATATTTTGTTAAAGCAACGATAAATATCGCTGTAGTTGAGGTTTTGCAGCGCTGATTTGTGTAATTTTACATACCTTTTGCAGCGCGCTATTTTGGTATCTGCAGCGATACGAAAACGCTGCAATTAATATCTATTGCAGCGTTTTTCCTATTGCTGTTCTAATTGATAAAAATATCATTTTTACCGACGAACATGCAAGGAAGTTTATAACGCTGCAATTGAGTTATTGCAGCGTTTATTAAGACTTTTTGTAAGGATTTTAAGCGCTGCAAAAGACCTAAATCCTTGTAGTGCCGATTCCGCCCAATTTCATTCCTAAAAATACTTTTTG
>QGSO01000726.1:145308-219061 GCA_011037825.1 Carya cathayensis | reverse complement strand
CCTCTAGCTGAACTTATTTTCCTGATATTTTCTGGATGATATGCTTCTTTAGATTTCCGCAACAAGTCTGCAAAGATAAATTGCCATAGATCCTTTCTTAAGGGTTTGTTGGGCGCATATTTCAACTCATCTAGAAAATCCTGAGCACCCAATGGTTCAACCACATATTTGAGACAATATTTGCATGCATGATGCAACAAATGAGTAGTCTTCTTATAAATGCCAAGGCATAACTGATCATTTTCTTCATGGGATTTTTTCGGAAGTTTCTTGAGGCTGTATGTTATGAAATTAAATCCTGCCACGGATTCAGACCACCCACAAAGTAATAATCGTGTACCTCTCTCTAAAACAAACTCGTTGCCAGACCCATCCTTGCATTTTAACCACTTTGAACTCCAAAATTTGAGATATCTTTCGAAGATGGTCTTGACAAATGGATTTGCATCTGTCTTGTAAAGAGAAGCTGCTGTCCAATCGGAGAAAATGAGGTTGAAGATTGCTATTGCCTCCAGGCTCAAGGCACCGAGTAGCAGGGTGTATGTAACTCAAATATCAAACTTATCTAAACCATTCTTGCAGTCTAGAAA
Source organism: Carya cathayensis (assembly GCA_011037825.1). Lineage (NCBI taxonomy): Eukaryota > Viridiplantae > Streptophyta > Magnoliopsida > Fagales > Juglandaceae > Carya > Carya cathayensis. The sequence goes on along the minus strand of QGSO01000726.1, from coordinate 218,471 downwards.
AAAGAAGATCCCCAAGGCCACCAAAACTGAAGCAAAGGTTAGGAGGCGGAAAAAGTATCCTTCGCGAGTATGCACTAGAAATACCTTGGTATAGAGAATTTCATAGATGAAATTGAGTTCAACCTCCAACACTTTAAGCGCATCTTTAGGAGTTCTCCCATAAAAAAATACTCTGCTCTCATTTAAATCATTGTTGCTAACGAGATCAACAATGAGTCCCTTGAAGAAGTCGTAACCATATTTCACCACCTCAAAGTCATCTAATTCCTCATCCATTCTCGGTTGAGAAGAATAGACGGCGGACTTCGATTCTTTAATAGCAGCATCTACTGTTTGTGACATTGTTGTAGGAAGTATGTGTAATTTCTTTGAAGAGAATGCCTCCATGAGCTTCGCGTACTCTGGTCCAGGATCTGGTTCTGTAAGCATGGAGTCTCGAAATGTACCCCAGCTTGCACGATATAAAGAACGTGTCCGTTCACTATATTTGACGACTCCTGCGAGGAATATGAGGGAAGTCGGGAGCCATAGCTTGTTGTTTGGTAGTGTTTCCAGGAAGACATAAAACGAAACGAAAATCTGGAATATTAGGGTGAGAAAGTGCCTAAGCCAGAGCTCATTATCCTCCAGGGCAAAAGCAGTTATGGTGTCCGGCCCACCAAGATGTAACAACAAGAACGGAGCCCAAAATGCAAGAAGGTCACTCTTTTGAAGAATCTTAGATGAGTTCCTGCTGCTGGTGATGAGCCCGATTGTGAAGCTAGCTGCCCAATCGGCTAGAAGGTATGATCCCAGACGATTAGGATGGAAAGCTTATTTCCTGTGCGTTTTCTCATGGGAGCACCCAAAACTAGAAGGATTTGCAATAAAAGGCTTACGAGAATTACTCCCCTGATATTCCATATCTCCCATGTCTTCCTGAGCCTTTCCGGAATGACCTCCACCATATCCTCCTTTTGGATTAAAGAATTGAACCAGATGAATATAATTGCAAGGTCTTGTCGCGATTCTTTCTACTAGACAACTTTGTAAAGTTTTCTTTCTTCGAGACAGCCTTGAAAAAACAAGGGAATTACAGCTAGGTAGAAACATATTTGAAATATCCGAATTGCAAATAAAAATAATAAAATTATAAGTGAAGATTTCTTTTTTCCAGATATTCAAAATTCGTTTCAAGTCTTGTTCAAATTGTAAGGTGTAGAATAAGATATTGACATGCACATGATGAATTGAGCCATTCAAAGTTTCTGGACTTTAACACTTACAAAAGCCTAAGAGAATGATCAATGAAATTGTATAGTTCAGCTCCAAAAGCCTATATTTCACTTTCAAAATTTGAACTTCACAAATAGACACCTTCTAGAGATTTAGAAAAGGCAACAAATGGCACATTGGATGAATCTCTTAATGCTACCTAAATAGATGTCCATTGTATCTAAAAATAAATAAAAAAATCCCCCGGGAATAAAAGATGAACATATGCAACTACAAATTAATAAAGAAAAGCAACGTGATATATAAATCATCAACATATAAAAACTAATGTTAAGAAAATTGGTATTGGTTTAGCTCAAATATTGCGTGTGTGCTAAATAAGAAAATGGAACGTCATGATGTGCCAACAAAACTTGGGGATTCTAGGGCCTCGAGTATTGGGAGATCAGATAGATATCAATTTGGTTTGGTTATAGGCATACAACAACCACATTGACCTAAAATCATATCAATTTCATTTCGTTTAGATTTCGTTGGTTTTAGATAGTTGCGTATTTGGGAATTCATGATCTATGGGAGCTATTAATATTATTATAACCAACTTAGAGGTATATAATATTTATATGATCCACGTTTATATATAGTAATTATAAAAAACCACTACAAATTAACGACAAGCTAGAGATAAGAGATTTCTAAGAATGGATCTTTCCATTCATTTTGTTTTGATCTAAATTTGGAAAAAGTGTGGATGTTGAAGAAATGAAATCTTGAAAAGTACTCAAAGGCAATGCTTAAAATCAGTCTGGTCCGGTAATAATCCACCATTTTCTCTTGACCACATCGGACTGGACCGAACATCTATAAGAATTAGACCGGACCGGTAGCTATCTGTCCGGTCGGTTTGGTCTAATTATTTTATTATTTTTTTCAAATAATTTAATAAAAAATACTTAAATTTCTAAATTAAAATTAAGTGAATTATTAATGTCGATTATATAACTAACTCATTAAAAATATATTTTACTATAATTATATTTATGATATTGATAGTTACTACTTACTAACTTAGACTTTACTCTTTAGGTATTTATAAAAAAAATAACCTAATTATTTTAATAAAGTGTAAATAGTAGAGTATGTGTGAATTTATGATGTATTAACTATTTACATATAATGAAATAAATTATAACATTATTTAGGATTTATTATTAATTGACAGTATATATTATTTTATATTTAATATGGTTAATGATAATAATTTAGATAAAACACTACAAGAAAAACGAGCTTTTGTGACCAATTTATAACAATGAAAATAGTATTCGCAACCAATTTTCGCAATCAAAATTAGTTGCAAATACTATTTTCGTTGCAATAAATTAGCCACAAAAGTCTGTTTTTCTTGTAGTGAAAATTACATCATTAACTTATATAATTACTATATAAAAATAATATATTAAATTATAAAAAATATTTTTAAAAAATATATATAGGGGTTCGGTTGTTTATTGGATTGAGCATGGGATTTACTTATTTATTTACATTAGTCAATCTTGCCGCTCATTTGCTTAATAGGGCACAATTAGTGAATACGTCAGTGGCTATCACAAAATTAAGTACCAGAGGAAAAATTGCATCCCATGACTTTTTTGTTTAAAAATATATACTTTCTAACTTCTAGAAATTAGCTTTCAGGGCCAAATTTTTAAGGGATGGTTTGTATATTTGGAATATTTGAGAATTCTGTGAATAATAGTAAAATTATTTGAGTTAAGATATTTTATTGAGTTTCAAAAAAGAATAGAGAAAAAGTCAAATAAAAATATTATAAATTTAAAATACTTTTTAGACTATAATTTTTTAATATAATTTTGTTTTAAAGTTTGACAATGTTGTATTAATTTTGTATATTGTTTTGGAGTTTATAAAAGTTATTTTGATTTTGGTGTTTAGATAATGATTAGGTAATGGTTAAATGAAAAAGTTAAAAGATTTAAAATCGAAAAATATTTTGTGTTTGAATAATATTGTGTTTGGATATATTTATTTATTTTTAAACTATTGGGGTGGGTGGACAATGTATAGTACTGGTCGGCCTCCTATAACTCGCTTACATTAACAGAAAAATGGGTTAAAAACTAAATCCGTAAACTAATAGAAAATTAGTAAACTTACTTTCGTTGCCCCTTTTATTAAGCTCTAATTCTCAACGACCAGCTAGCTTCCTTCTGCTGCCACGTTCTGGGGCTAGAAAAGGAGAGAATGAGAGATGTAGGGACTTGGAGAAAGAGATCAGCTATTTATTGTTGAAAGTGAGGACTAAGGTTGGGAAGATTGGAAAGTAAAGTATTAAAATGAAGAAGAGAAGGAAATTGTTGCTTTAAAATTACACAATTTCTAACATTATTAAAAAACAAACCACACACATTTCTAACAAAACCCTTGTATTGTAACTACCATACATTACAATTATTATTATTTTTTTATATAAGAGGTTGAGAGTTTTGAACTCAAAATTTTGAATTGAAGAATCAGATCTTATGCCATAAGGCCATCAAGCACTTGGCACCATACATTATAAATTAGAGGCATATCTAAGAACTAGGCTGGCCGGTCACCAACCTCAACCTAAGATTATTTGATCTCCAAATTCAAAATGAGTAGGGTATTCACGCATTATTCTAATTTTGCACATTTTAACTATTTAAGTGGATAGTCATTAAAAATATACCAAATTAATGATTGTGATGGGAATAAAAAAAACTGAAATGGAAAATATCATGTCTCTTGGTCCCTTCTTCCCCTTTGTGACTATGTGTGTTGTCGTAAGTGGCGTGTGCAGGCATAATTTAACTGATCACCTTGTTATAGTTGTTGTCACTTGCGGTTCAAGGATTATTGAACAAGTCTTAATTACTTTATGAAAAGGTAGAAGACTCGAATCTTTCCTTTAAAATCAAGCCTGTTGACACTCCAAGCACCATTGTGTTACACATGACCCATTTACTGGAATCTTTCCTTTAAAATTAAAGATCAAAATATAATTAGTTGCAAAGCAATAAGTCTAGCTAGCTCTTAATTTGCTAGAGAATTGGGTTTCTTAGCTATTTTAGTGACTTTTCCCTACAAATCTGTTTAGTTGCAATTTGGGGGCCGGCTTTAGTCGTATTAGATTTCTAAGGACTGGGGCCACCAATCTCAACATTTTAAATTCTTTGATTTCCCTGTTCACAATGAGCAGTGTTATTCTCTTGATTTTATATTTTCTCATTTCTATTCACGTTTTCTAGCCAAATGCATTTTAAGTGGATAGTCACTAAAAATATACCAAATTAATAATTATGATGAGAATGACAAATATCTTAGACGAAACATATCATGTTCGATACAAAATATCTTTTGGAATAGAAAGCAACTGAATTTATGCAAAGGTAGAATACTTGAATGCTAACTAACTCTGTTGACACTCCAAGCACCAATGCATGTGCTACACATCCATTTACTTGAATCTTCCTTTAAATGAAAATATCAGAATATAATTAGTTGCAAAGCTATAAGTCTCTAACTTTGCTTGAGAATTGGGTTTCGTAACTAATTTAGGGACTTTTTTCTGCAAATCTTTTTGAATGCAAATTGTGGGCTTTGAATTAGTGGGCCTTTGTTTGCCCTCATTATTTTATTCTAATTCTAACATGAGGAATATATTCATGATATGTTATCCTAATCTCCTTGGTTGTTATCGATCGTGTGTTTATAGCCCATATCAATGGCATAAAAAACACACTTTCGGTATAACCTTAGCCTTTGCACCCGAATTGACAGTGAAACACCCTGTGCCTAGAGGGTTAAGGAGTGGGTTCCTTCCACTCACAATCATATTTCTAACAATACAAGTATAAACTCGAAAAAGATAAAAGGGAGAGGCTCTATAATATGTAAAACTCATGTACTAAAAAATATACATTTCACCATAAAGACATCAATGAACTTCTCTGACATATAATATAAGAAGACTCCATAAGGTGTCCAATAACGCATCACTATCTAAAAATACTATTCTAAAGTAGAATGACTAATATCATGAATAACAATCCTCTGGTAGTCTTTTGCACCCTTCGGCACTTATTCCAATATGTAAACCCACTTATGTCTCTTAGGCTCATATTCCTTTATGCTTAACTAATTTTGCCAATGCTTCCTATTTTTGATTCTTAGCTGGAATCTTAAAGTCATTTGAAAAATAATAAAGATAATTATGTGAGCTATCAACAACTTAGTAAGCAGTGGACCTATACTAGTATGTAAACATGAGCTAGTTACAAAATGCAAAGAAAAACAATCTCAAAATATGACAGTGATATTTCAGAAGCATTTCATCAAAATTAAAATATAGAAAAAAACTTTTGACACAATCGTACTGAAACAACATTAGTAACATAAACAGAGGCTACTTTCATATCTTGTGGTAGGGCCAGAAATATTAGGGACGACTATTATATCCCATGGTAGGGCAAAAATAGAGACCACTATTATATCCTGTGACGGGGCTAGAAATAGAGACCACTATTATTTCTTAGGGTGGGGCAAATAATCATACATAACATAATCTTATGCCTCAAGATTTTTAGATTCAATGCAATAACAAAAATAGTATATTGAAAAGATAATATCATATAATCATATAAAAATTAAAAATTTAATATTCACACTTAATGCCGTTGAGAAACAGAGTATAAATAAATTGTTCATGTCTACACTAGTCATAATAAAATGTCAGATTTCAAAGATTAGATATAGCTATCACTACAAAAAAGACTTATAGGAGATAAATGTTGATATCAATAAGCATTTTTTCAAATAGTTAGAGCATAAGGCTTCGTTTGGGAAATAAAAATGTTTCTGTGAATTGTACTAAAATTGTTTGAATTAAGATATTTTATTGAGTTTTGTAAAAAGAGAGTGAAAAAAGTGAATAAAAATATTATAAAGTTCAAATATTGTTAGAATATAACTTTCTTAATATATATTCTTTTAAAATTTGAAAAAGTTAAATTGTTGTATATGTTTTGTTTGAAAGTTTGAGAAAGTTGTAATCATTAGGTAATGACTAGATAAAAAAGCTGACACACTCTAGCTTCCGATGGTTGGGGTTGACCCTGACCCTTTCATTCTTCTCAGTTGCAAATTGGTCTGTGCCCTCCATGCACTCCCTACTTTTTCCTTTCCCACTTCTGTGACCCACTCTAGTTGAGTTCCCGAGGCCACCTGTCCCCCCCAGTGAAGGCTAGTCTTTTCGACTCTTGCGGCTCTCTCGTGTCCCAAAGGTTGATCGGACAGGTCAATTGCACCTCTTCCCACTTACCGGGAAGCTTAATTGTCCGTGCTTCCCACATGCTTAACGCAACGATTGACACCCGTGTCGATTGTGCCCATTGGGATCCCTAAATCGTTTTCTTGGCATCATCACTATCAGTATTGCTTCGTTTCCCGCGCACTCTCCAGCATTCCTTCGCTATAAAAGGCCTCCCCCATTACATATTTTCTCCATTTTTGCCTGCTTCATTATGTGTTTCCTCCTCCTTGTTTCTGTGTTGCTCACTTCTTTTTCTCACTCTTCAGACTTCCCCCGCCATTGTGGCTCCTTTACCTTTCCAAGCTCCCCTTTACCCTTGCTTCTCTCTCCGCTTGCCAAACACTTCTCTGTCGTCGTCTTCCTCCTTTCCTTCCTTGATCTTCCCCATTGTCATTTCTTTCTTTCATTCTTGTTGATTTCTTGGCTCCCAAAACTTCTTCCGAGTCATTGCTACTGGGGTCGAAGGTCATGAGGAAGGGCAGGGGGCCCTTCCTGACCCTTCCCTACCAGTTACTAAGGTCAGGGACTAGGGGGAAGTCGCAATGTGCCAAAGCTGAAGGCTCTCATCAAAAGTAACGTTTTCAATATAATCTATTTTTAGTGTTTCAAAAAGTAGTACTTCCCCTCCGAACTTATTTTTGCTTTCTTGGATAACGTAAGCACCTCTAGTTGAACTTATCATCTTGATTTTTCTTGTCTATAATCTGCCTTTCCAGATTTTCGCTACAGTTCGAGAAAGATAAATTCCCATAGATTTTTTGTGAAGGGGTATTTGGACGCTTATTTCGACTCATCTAGAAAATCCTGAGCATCCAATGGTTCAACCACATTTTTGCAACAAATTCTCTGTATACAATGCAACAAATGAGTAGTCTTCTTATAAATGCAAAGGCAGCACTGATCATTTTCTTCATTGGAAAATTTGGGAGGTTGCTTGGGGCAGTATGCTATCAAATTAAATCCTGGCACAGATTCAGACCACCTGCAAAGTAATATTGGTGTAGTCCTTAACTCAGCACCAGACTCATCCTTGCATTTAGACCACCTCGAACTCCTAAATTTGACATATTTTTCGAAGATGGTCCAGAGTACATTTGAATTTTTTGGCTTCTTGTCAAAAGAAGCTGCTGTCCAATCCGAGAAAATGAGCTTGAAGATTGCTATTGCCTCTAGGCTGAAGGCGTCGAGCAGCAGGGTGTAGGTAACTCGAATATCAAAATTATCTAAACCATTCTTGTAGTCTAGGAAAAAGAACCCAAGGGACACCAAACCTGAAGCAAAGGTTTGGAGGCCGAAAAAGTATCCTCTGAGAGTATGCACTACAAAGACCTTGGTATAGAGAATTTCGTAGATGAAATGGAGTTCAACCTCCAACACTTAAAGCGCATCTTCAGGAGTTCTCCCATAAAAAAAATAGTCTGCTCTCATTCGATCCTTGTAGCTAACGAGATAAACAATGAGCCCCTTGAAGATTTTGAAGAAGTGGTAACCATATTTCTGTTGTGCCTCTAGCCTGTCCAAAAATCACACAAGACGAGAGAGAGACAATATTTAAGTGGTTCGGCAACTTGCCTACATCCACTAAAGTGGAAACTCAGTATTTTCAATATGTTTGTACAAAATTACAAATACTCATAAACAAATTCTCTATTTCTCAAAATGGCCCTCTGTTTTGGTTTTTCCCAGAACCTAAATTTCGCCCTCAGACCTCTGCCTCGATCTCTCACCTTAGTGAGGATAATTTTAATTTTCAGCAAATGACCTCCTTTTATAGGAGAAGCCATAGGAGCCAAACTCCCATACTTCTTGACCAAGAGGAAGGCTTCTTTCGGTGCAATAATTTTGGTCAATATTTGCTGCTAGAGAAGGGACTTTCGGTAGGTGGGTGGCTGCAAGTTCAAATGGCATTTCACACTTGGGGGGTTTCCAACAATCATCCCCTCCACCCAAGTGTCCTATACTAAGATGCTACAAACGGTTGCATCATTCAAATGATTGCACTCCTTCATTGGAATGCTGTAATCTAGTTTATTGGTCTCATTGTTCATTTATTTTTATTTGTATACGTGACAATTTCCTGTAAAGGAATTCTTGTCAAGTTGCCTGTCCCGGCCTCTTGTGTCTCTAGTTTATGTGAAGTTTAGATAGTGAGTTGAGATGAGATAAAAATTAAAAATTAAATAAAATATTATTAGAATATTATTTTTTTAATATTATTATTTTTTTGAAATTTAAAAACTTAAATTATTTATTATGTTTTATTTAAAAATTTAAAAAAAATATAATGATTAGATTAATTAAAATAAAATGAGTTGATATCAGTTTTAAATCCAAACGGACCTTGATTTTCATGCACGTTTGTTGAAAAACAAAATGGGCCGCAACTTCATTATTATGGGCAACATACCATTGCTCAGTTGCCAGTAGCTAGTCTTACATGCATGCAAACAATCTATTGGAGCAACCATTTTCTCTTTCATAATTAAGAAAAAAACTATCATGCATGTATTTTTTTTTCTTAAAAATTTTGAAATTATTACGTCTTTAAAATTTTTCTTTCTCTATATACGTATAATTACTTAGTTTGCTTTTCATGAAAAGGTCAATGAGTAAAGTAAATTTTCCAAGTGAAGGAGGTTAGAGATACATCGAAAAAAGTACATCAAATTTCAATCATAAACATATAGCATGAATAACGAAAAAGTTACTACTTTTCCGCAACCAATTTTGCAGGGCCAAAGCCGTTAGTGAATACGTACTGCTCAACAAGGCCAAAATGAGCCATTAGCAACCAAACAAGACTAATAAGTTGTCCACCTCTACTCACTTGCTGAGCATGAGCATCTGGTCGGCAATGATTTGATGCGTATGACAACATCTCCACCTAGACTCTGCTGATTACCTCCCATTTCTTCTTCTCCTCCAATTTTTGTAGCTCTTTGGCCAGGATGCATGCATCAAACAATACAGATTTGCTTTTATCTCCCTTCACATGAGCAGGTTTAATATCTGTATTCATAGCAAGGAGGTTTTCACAAGCCTCCTTTTCATTATTGTTTGGTCCTAGTCCCTTATTGTGAAAGAATCTTTGAGCCTCAGCACATGTATCTCCATATCTAATTGGCCCAATACCTGCCGCAGCAGACATCATAGTAGGTTTCATCACTAAAAGATATAGCATGTAATCTGAAACAAGCTTACTGATGAATTTATGATCATAAACTTTTGTATTGTGACCGACTTCATCACGTCCATGTTCATCAGGTTGAGCTTTTGTCTCGTGATCGACTTCCCTTCCACGATAGCAGAGTTCAGTAGCAATGTGCCAAAGCAGAAGACTCTCATCAAAGGTAACATTTTCAATATAATCTGTTTTTAGTGATTCAAAAAGTACTAAATCCCCTCCTAGCTCCTTTTCAATGCATTCTTTGAGAACGTAAGCACCTCTAGCGGAACATATTGTCTTCATTTTTTCTAGATTATTTGCTTCTTTAGATTTCCACAACAGTTCATCAAAGATAAAATTCCATAGATTTCTTGTGAAGGGTTTTGCGGATGTATATTTCAACTCATCTAGAAAATCCCAAGCACCCAATGCTTTAACCACATTTTTTCCACCAATTCTCCGTATACGATGCAACAAATGCGTAGTCTTGTTATAAATGCCAAGGCAGAACTAATCATTTTCTCCTTGGGAGTTTTTCGGAAGTTGCTTAAGGAAGTATGTTATCAAATTTAATCCTGCCACAGATTCAGACCACCGGCGAAGTAATACTGGTGTAGTCCTTAACTCGGTCCCAAGCAGCTCATCCTTGCCTGGAGACCACCTTGATCTTCTAATTTTGAGATATCTTTTGAAGATCGCCCAGAGTACCCCTGAATTTGTTTTTGGCTTCAGCTTGTCGAGAGATGCTGTTGTCCAATCGGAGAAAATGAGGTTGAAGACTGCTATTGCCTCCAAGCCCAAGGCACCGAGTAGCAGGGTGTATGTAACTCGAATATCAAACTTATCTAAACCTTGCTTACAGTCTAAAAAAAAGAAGATCCAAAGGGAAGCCAAAACCGAAAGCGAGCTTACAGAGCGCAAAAGGTATCCTTTGAGATCATGTATCACAAAGAACTTGGTATATAGAACTTCGTAGATGAAGTTGAGTTCAACCTCCAACACATTAAGTGGAAACCATATTTCACCACCTCAAAGTCATCTAATTTCCGATTCTTTCTCGGTTGAGAAGAATAGAAGGCGGACTTCGATTCTTTAATAATAGCATCTACTGTTTGTGACATTGTTGTAGGAAGTCTGGCTAATTTCTTTGAAGAGAATGCCTCCATGAGCTTCGCGTACTCTGGTCCAGGATCTGCTTCTGTAAGCATGGTTTCTCGGAATGTACCCCAGCTTGCACGATATAAAGAACGTGTCCGTTCACTATATTTGATGACTCCTGCGTGGAAAATGAGGGAAGTCGGGAGCCATAGCTTGTTGTTTGGTAGTGTTTCCAGGAAGACATAAAACGAGGCGAAAATCTGGAATATTAGGGTGAGAAAGTGCCTAAGCCAGAGCTCATTATCCTGCAGGGCAAAAGCAGTTATGGTGTCCGGCCCACCAAGATGTAACAACAAGAACGGAGCCCAAAATGCAAGAAGGTCACTCTTTTGAATAATCTTAGATGAGTTCCTGCTGCTGGTGATGAGCCCGAGAGCGAAGCTAGCTGCCCAATCGGCTAGAAAGTATGATCCCCAGATGATCAGGAAGGAAAGCTTATTTCCTGTGCGCTTTCTCATGGGAGCACCCAAGAACAGTACTATTTGTAGTGAAAGGCTGACGAGAATTACTCCCCTGATATTCCATATCTCCCATGTCTTCCTGAGCCTTTCCGGAATGACCTCTACCATATCCTTCTTTTGGATTAAAGAATTGAAGCAGATGAATATAATTGCAATGTCTTGTCGTGATTCTTTCTACTAGACGACTTTTTAACTCTGGAGTGTAAAGTTTTCTTTCTTTGAGACAGTCTTGAAAACAAAAGGGAATTACAGCTAGGTAGAAACATATTTGAAATATTCGAATGATTTAGAATGAAGAATTGCAAATTAAAAAAAAAAAATTATAAGTGAAGATTTATTTTTTCCAAATCATGGATATTCAAAATTCGTTCCAAGTCTTGTTCAAAGTGTAAGGTGTAGAATAAGATACTGTCATGCACATGAATTGAGCCATTTAAAGTTGCCGGACTTTAACACTTGGAAAAGCCTAAGAGAATGATCAATGAAATTAAAAAAAAAAAACTCAGGAATAAAAGACAAACATATGCAATTAAAAATTAAGAACATGGAACATGAGGTGCCAACAGAAGGGGATTCTAGGGCCTCGATCGAGTATTGGGAGAGAATGATATTAATTTCAATTTAGATTACTTTGGTTTTAGATAGTTGTTACGCGCGTATTTGGGAATTCATGATCTATGGGAGCTATTAATATTATTATAAACAACTTAGAGGTATATAATATTTATATGATCCACGTTTATAGTAATTATAAAAAGCACTACAAATTAACCACAAGGTGGAGATAAAGAGATTTCTAGGAATGGATCTTAAAATTCATTTTGTTTTGATCTAGATTTGGAAATAGTGTGGATTATGAAGAAATGGAATCTTGAAAAGGACTCGAAGGCAATGCTGTAAATTGGTTTGGTCCGGTAATAATCCATCATTTTCCCTAGGCCGGACCGGTCCGGTTGGTCTGGTTTTGCTAAATTATTTTATTTTTATTTTTTCAACTAAATTAATAAAAAGTTTATTTAAATTACTAAATTAAAATTAAGAGAATTATTAATGTGAATTATGTAACTAACTCATTAAAAGGTATTTTACTGTAATTATATTTATGATGTTGATAGTTCCTACTTACTAACTTAGAATTTAATATTCAATATGCATAATTATTATTAATGCCATACATTTTCTATGTGGTTAATGAATATCAAATAATTTCATTATACATAGAGTATTCATGCTTGCTTGCAACTTATATATGAAAAAAAACATTACCTAATTATTTTAATTAAGTGTAAATAGTAGAGTATTTATGAATGTATGATGTATTAACTATTTATATATAATGACATAAATTATCACAATGACTTTTTTGTTTAAAAATATATAGTTTTTAGCTTCTATAAATTAGTTTTTAGGGCCAAATTTTTAAGGGCTGGTTTGTATATTTGGAATATTTTAGAATTATGTGAATAATAGTAAAATCATTTGAGTTAAGATACTTTTTTGGGTTTCGAAAAAATGATAGAGAAAAAGTTGAATAAAAATATTATAAATTTAAAATATTTTTAGAATAGAATTTTTTAATATAATTTTGTTTTAAAGTTGACAATTTCGTATTAATTTTGTATGTTGTTTTGAAGTTTATAAAAGTTATTTTGATTTTTATATTTAGATAATAATTAAGTAATAGTTGGATGAAAAAGTTAAAAATTTAAAATGAAAAAATGCTTTGTGTTTGAATAAAGTTGTGTTTGGATATATTTATTTTTTCAAAACTATTGGGGTGGGTGGACGGCCCCTATAACTCGCTTACATTAACAAAAAAATGGATCAAAAACTAAATCCGTAAACTAATAGAAAGTTAGCAAACTTACTTTCATTGCCCCTTTTATTAAGCTGTAACTCTCAACGATCAACCAGCTAGCTTCCTTCTACTGCCACGTTTTGGGGCTAGAAAAGGAGACAATGAGAGATGTAGGGACTTGGAGAAAGGGAGAGAACGAGAGATGTAGGGTCTTGGAGAAAGAGATCAGCTATTTATTGTTGAAAGTGAGAGCTGAGGTTGGAAAGATTGGAAAGTAAAGTATCAAAATGAAGAAGAGAAGGAAATTGTTGCTTTAAAATTACACAATTTCTAACATTATTAAAAAACAAACCACACACATTTCTAACATAACCCTTGTATTTTAACTACTATACATTATAATTATTATTTTTTTATACAAGGGGTAGGAAGTTTCGAATCCAAATTTTTTATTTGGAAAATCAAATCATATGCCATCAGACTATCAAACTTTTAACACCATACATTACAATTAGAGGCATATCTAAGAACTAGAACGGCCGATCACCAACCTCTACCTATGATTCTTAGATCTCCTGAATCAAAATGAGTAGGGTATTCACGCAGTATTCTAATTTGGCACATTTTAACTATTTAAGTGGATAGTCAATAAAAATACACTAAACTAATAATTGTGATTGGAATGAAAAAAATACTGAAATGGAAAATATCATGTCTCTTGGTCATTTCTTCTCCTTTGTGGGTCATTTCTGACTACACGTGTATTGTCATAAGTGGTGTGTGTAGGCATAATTTGATTGATCATCTCGTTATAATTGTTGTCTGATGGACATCAAGGTGGACCAAGTCTTAAGGGATTCCATCCCCGCGCGTTCTTATCATTGTCACTTGCGGTTCAATGGATTATTGAACAAGTCTTAATTACTTTATGCAAAGGTAGAAGATTGAATCTTTCATTTAAAATTAACTTTGTTGACACTCCAAGCACCAATATATTACACATGAGTCATTTACGTGAATCTTTCCTTTAAAATTAAAGGTCAGAATATAATTAGTTGAAAAGCTTTAAGTCTCTAAATTTGCTTGAGAATTGGGTTTCGTAGCTAATTTTGTGACTTTTTTCTTTCAAATCTTTTTGATTGCAAATTGTGGGCTTTGAATCAATGGGCCTTTGTTTGCCCTCATGATTTACTTCTAATTCTAACATGAGGAATATATTCACCGTATGTTATCGTAGTCTCCTAGGATCTGGTTGTTATCGATCGTGTGCTTATCTCCCGTATCAATGGCATAAAAAACATACTTTCGGTATAACCTTAGACTCATTCGGCTCTATGGGACTCTTTTGACTACTCTTGGCCTAAACATAGAAGATCTGAAAACGGATTGTTTGGAAGCCTATGTGTTTGGTGATTAATGACCCCCTCCAATTGATTCTTTTACTTGTGAAGGAGATTCAGGAAACAGTGTTTGGCTTGGTGTACATTTGGGAAGCCTGAAGCCCAATTCCCACCATTAAAAAAATGATTGTTAAAGGAAGGTTGTAACCATTGTTCATCAACATTTTAATTTTGGGGGATAAATAGAAGAACAGCCAAGATGGACTATCCCCAATTATAATTATTTTTCGAAAATATGAAACTTCTAAACATTGAACAGAAAATAATAATAATAATAATAATAATAATAATAATAATAATAATTTATTTTTAAAGAAACAGAAAATAATTTACTATAAAAGAATTTATAATAAAAAAAATCTATTCTTTTCATTCCCTTTGCCCCTTTCAAACCAGTTAGACTCAAAATAATGATCCTTACGGCATACACACACATATATATATACTTGTAGTAGAGCAACGTCTAAGGTGCATTTGCCTAGTTGGGTGAAACAGTTTTCTTGCAAAATTAATATGGTTTTTACAAGAAAAATTGATTAATAAATAATTTAATACATAAAAAAAGAAGAAGTTTGACACAAGTTTACAAAATAAAGTAACATACATGCCTAATGTCAACTGCGTTTGAATTTTTTAATACATAATTCAGGATGTTGTGTTACTTTTCTGCAGGATTTATTAAGGATATTGAATTTTTTATGATGTTGCTTGAGTTGATCTATATCTGCACCAAGTTAAATCACCCAACCTTTAAGGAAAGTTTGTGTTGCAATATTCTCCAAGAATGAGGCTGCCATGACCACCTGGGTTGTAGTATCTTTCTCCTTGAGCAGGCTTCAAGAACTCATTAATGCTGACAGACCATAACGACCACAACACATAATACGAGTTGAGTATTAATCAGAAGCGTTGCTACTCAGTCGCCTAGTAGCACCGCTCAATCTTACTGTTAGATAATTTTAAAACTTTTTTTTTTAATTTTTATTTTTCTTTTCACATTCTTAAAATATTTTTAAATATTTTTAAAAAATAAAAAATACACTAACATACTTAAAATCAATTTCTTAATTATTAAGTAAAAATAAATTAAAAAAATTAAAAATGTTGAGTAGTACACTTGAGCGATAGAATTCAGGCGATAAAATAGTGTTTTTCTTAATCAGAATATAGGAGACAAAGTAGTGTTTTTCTTAATCAGGACAAGACAAGCAACCCAAGGAGAATGAAAAGCAGAAAAAATTAAGTTAAGGCCGGAGCGAGCATTAAGCAGCAAATCATATGAAAGATATAAAACTCTTGGATAGACATGTCAAAAAAGGAAAAAAAAAATGAAATTTGATTTCTTTAAAAAGATGTTAAATGGAGGGGACGCCCACATGGGCAGACCCTCCCATCCGGTGCATTACATGCACGTAACGCATAGCTTTAACACGGCTTGTAAATGCATGGCTTTAAGCCATGCGTTATCTACGTATTAAAGGTTGGCCTTTAAGGCCAGCCATGTAGGGTGAGCTATATATAACCCACCTCTTTTTGGTTCTTGTGAATTAATCTGAATAGTAAAATCTCTCTTTCTTTTGTTCTTTCTTGAAATAGTTTTTAGGCCGTGGATTTGTTAAGTATTATTTTAGTTTTCTAACTACGTAGTACGCTTTACTACTAAGAGGAAACGTTTGAGTTTTGTCAATCTAAAGAAACTTGTGGAGCATTTTTATAAGCTGAGTTTGAGGTACTTTCCGCTGCATTTTTTCTTACAAAAGAAAAAAAGGAACTGCATAAACATTCACAAGTTTTGCGAGCCATGCTTTGCACACAAGTTCCAAAATCCTGAAAGAGTATAAATAACTAAAAAAAATATTTAAAACTAAAGGCTTGAGATTACAAGAATAAATTTTCAAAAAAATAAAAATAAAGCTTGAAAGAGAGAGGGGGGGGGGGTTAATTAGAGATAGCTTTGCTTTAGTTTAGTTTAGTTTTACTTTAGTTCAAGATCAATTCTGTTAGTTTAGTTAGTTGCATATTTTAAATTTATTTTTTCTTGCTTATATGCTTGTATATATAGCACACTTCTATCTTGTAAAAGTTAAGTTGGCAAATGCAATACGAAACTCTCAGTTTCTTGCCTCAAGTCTTATCAACTACTGTGCTCACCAACTTCCAGTCTTCAAAATCCCAATGGAAAGCCTCCAAACTAGGGCATTTGGCCCTGCCCGAAAATCTGGATAACCGGATTTCGGTTCCGATTTTCGGCCCTGGTCAAATCCGGGCTGGTATCTGGATTTGAAAAACCGGATTAATCCGGTCCGGGTACCGGATTTTAAATCCGAGACCCGGGTTTAAAACCCGGTACCCGGTTTATAAAGTGAAAGAAAAAACCTAATCTCTATCCGCCCCCACCCCCCCTTTCAGATTTCCTTCCCGTCTCTCTTTCTTCTCTGCTTTGCTCAGCTCGGTCCTTCGCCTCCTGCCCCAGTTTCCTCTCTCTCTCTCTCTCTCTCTCTCTCTCTCTCTCTCTCTCTCTCTCTCTCTCTCTCTCTCTCTCTCTCTCTCTCACATCCCTTCAAGCACTAGCGCTTTCGTTTTGTTCGGAATTCGAATTTGGTCCCATGGCTCACCGATCATCTATCTTTCACTTTGCTATCTGAGATGCCGAATGGTGGAAGTGCTTTCGGATCCAAGGGATTAGAATGTATTTCCGTTTGGGTATGTTTTCTTTCTTCCCTCTGTTGTGTTCTCTATTTGTTAATTTTGGGTTTTTTTTTTTTTAATGACAATGTTTGAATGTTTGAGGAGTATTTTTATGTAGATTTGTTTGAGGAGTATTCTGTTAGCTGCAAAATGCTAGAACCGTGGGTAATGGGTTATTATTATTTGGAAGAATGGATTTAGATCTGAAGAAGGGGTTTTAATATAAGCTTATATTAAAACTTTCCACCGTAACTCAGTATCATCCTGAAGAATGTGTATTGGTTATTGGGTCTGTTTGTGCACACTTCATCCTTCAACATTTTATAAGGAACAAAGGCAATCCATTGAAGGACAAAGAAAGCAAACTCCAAGCATCATTGGCATCATGCAACCGACAACAGCTGCCAAACTTGGCTTAGATCTATATTCCACATGAAATATCATAATGAGAGAGGTCGACCAAAAAAGTATACCACTTCCTGCTATTATTAAAAAAATAAAATTTAAAGGCTAGTAAAATCTGTTTTTTATAGGTAACATAACAAAAAGCCAGTAACATTTAAAACACTATTGTCAAGAAGAAGAAAAATGTGGTATCCTTTTGGTTTCTAATTAACAAGAAGAAAAATGTGGAGTTTTATTATTCTTTGTGGTTAGAATGTCCTGAATGGTTATTTTTTAATAGAATCTGATATTATGTCTAGAGGTCATTTGAAACTTGAAGCAATATGATGCACGACCATGAATAGTTATTAACCATAGCTGAGCTCATATGTCAATTCCCTTTCATGTATTCGGGAAGATTCTTTGAGAGCAGATTGTATAAGCATCTATCTGACAAAATGGCTGATAGTTTCTGTCATGAGTTGCTGTTGTTTATTGTCCATAAGTTCCTTTTTATTCATGTAGTTGTCACCTCTCATTTGGACATTTTTGTTAACAGAGGAATCTGTTCGTATGGTTAGGATCTTATTTTCATGCATCATATTGCTTCAAGTTTCAAATGACCTCTAGACATAGTGGCTTACTTCATCCTTCAACATTTTATAATTTGTTATTTGAGATTTGAAGCTTTGAAAATGTAACATTTGGGATTCTTGGAAATACTCTCTGTGCTTCCCATTTACATATACATATATATATATATATATATATATATAATGTAATGCTTGCGCTGGATGAGACCTGGTGATTAAATACATGTGGACCTTTGCATGATTTTGGACTTATTTGTTTCTTTCTTGGTTTGTCCTCAGGAGAACTTTCTATTTATGTGAATTCATTTGCCATTTTGACCAAATCTCTAATTCCATTGCCGGATAAATATCATGGTCTAACTGATGTGGATAAGCGCTACCGCCAAAGGTGAGTTTATGTCCGAAGAGTGATTTTAACAATAATTTTCCAAAGATATTCGCTGATTGAGGAGATCTAGTGGTTTTCAAATTGCGTTGATGCCCTTTGGCTAGAGCACATGATGTGAGCACTTCCAGCTGATTAAAATTCTGTTTAAATTCAGAATGTTGTGCAGTTGGTGTAATAATATGTCATAGGTTTTTATCAAACAAAAACTTTCAATTGCTATACTTTTAACTCCACTGGTCTGATGGAATTAAGTGCTCGTGTTCGCATGTTTTTGTTTAGTAAGTCCTTTGGCTATTTTCTCAAGTTGTATGTGTAGGCTCTTTTCTGTGCCTGCATGACAATGGGAGATATTGCTTAACTCCTTGAACATGCTTTCTTTGGTGGAACACCCTATCTGTCTATCCAACTTCATTGTTTTATTTCTCATCAGTTAAACACTTTGTATTAGATATCCCAATGGCCATATTTTATTTTGGACAGCAAAATATTTAATTTCCAGAAAATTGGTTGATTTCTAATGAATTCCTGTGCAAGTTAGCTTTTGTTTATTGCTAAATACAAAAATTTGAACAGAAGGCATATTAGGCATTTAAGAACCAAACAACCTTTCAGAGTTGTGGTCCAAGCATTGCAATATCAGAGGCATGATTTAATTTGGGCGCCATAATTTTATATACTAATTTATGTACAAGACAAATTGTATAAGTTTGGATCATAGAGTGGGATGAATTTTTTTTTTTTTTTTTCTGTTTGTATTTTGTTAAAAATTCAAACTGAGGTGGCTATGTCTAATTGAAATTGATTATTGTATGAGTATCTTTCAGTTTCAATAAGATTCAAAGAGAGAATCATGTTGAGTATTTTGGTTATCTGTGAGTGTGAATATTTATTAATTTGTCAATTTTTGGTCTTTTTTGGTTAGGATGTGTTGCTATGTGGAGTTTACGCACGAGGAGAGGTTGTTTATGGGAATATTGATCATGTGAGACGAATCTTTGACATGGCACTGGCATTAATTGAAGGGCTTCCAGTGGTATGGTCTTTGTGTTTTTTGTGGATTCGACTCATGATCAACAAAAATAAAGAATAAAGAAGAAGAAGAAATTCCCTCTAATCATTTATAAGCTAAAATTGAATTTGCATTGAACTTGAAAAAGAATAAGCCAAGGAGTGTTTGGATGTGATAAACGTGTAGCAGAAGCAGCACTTCATAATATTTAGCACTGGCATTATTTAAATGATTTTTCTTTTTTGGGTTAGTAGAATAATTAGATTATTTTTCTGATCATTGTAGCATGCATTTATCAATAGCAAACTAAGTCTGGTTTTGGACAGGTTGTACTTGCCAGTCTTGCCTACTAGTTTCCCCACTAGGTCATTGACACCAAACAGATCAAAAGTTTTACAGATGTGTAGAGCATAGAAGTTTTACAGAATTCAACTTATAAAGGTATTTCCAGAAATCTATAGATGCTAATTTCTGTTCAATATGCTGATAATTAAAGTTATACATAATTGTTTAATTTTTTACTAATTTTGTGATTTTGTAATTTCATTGCACATTTTAGTATTTTTCTTTTTTCTGTATTAGCCTCTTGTCATATTTTAGTAATTTTGTACTGACCTTTTTAGCTTATAGTATTTGCAGGATCTCTCAATTAGATCACTTGGAAGTTGCTACATGCCGGAATTATTTTGTAATTCATATAATGTAGTTTTGTATTTTGCAGTGTAATGTAATGTGTAAATAACAAAATAATGTAATATGTAGTGGATTGTATGCATTTTATTTTTCATTTTTATATATTTTTATCATTCTGGAAAATGTTATTATTATGCTTTTTAATGATGACTCAGAAAAGTTTTTCATAAAATATAGGCTTTTATAAAAAATTATGATTTTTGACACACTTCTAAATTTTTTTTTGTAAATGTAGAAGAATTCTGCTCAACATTTTTAATGCAATATAGGCTTTTATCAAAAAAATTATGCTTCTAAACACTTACTTGGGAAAATAAAAAAATAAAAAAAATCCGGGTTGAAACTGGCACCCGAAATCCGGGTTTTAAAAAACCCGAATTCATCCGGGTTTCGGCCCATATTTGATCCGGATTAACCTGGTCCGGGTTTCGGCCCGGATTTGAAACCTGGATTCCGGTTCGGATATACTCAATTTTTCGGGTTGGAACTCGGATGAACAGTCCTACTCCAAAAGACTGTCTAATCCCATGCGACTTCAAGACATGCCCACATATTTTCAGCCTTCAAACACCACACGTGCAACATAGTTGATTTCCCCACATCTGGATTCTTTGGGTCTTGGTCCCTCTATCCTGTCTCCATTGGTGTGTGTAGCACAAACGCCAAATCTGTCACACTCCTCTCCAAAATGCTGCCAACGATGCAGACTATCCAATTCTAATTATCCGGCTATATTTCAGAATTCCCTTATCAAGAGTTATTGAGTCATTGACTCTAGAACAATGGGTTGCAATGCCTCTTTTCGCGGGTGTGGATCACAATCGTATTTGATAAATCCACTAGTTGGATTTTATAACCTCTATTGTGACAGTCGCCTCTTTAGCTTAAGCCAAGAAATAATAGCTGTAATCTAGTTTATTGGTCTCATTGTTGGTTTATTTTTATTTGTATACGCGACAATTTCTTGTAAAGGAATTCTTGTCAAGTTCCCTACCCTAGCCTCTTGTCTTCTTTAGTTTATGTAAAGTTTGGATAGTGAGTTGAGATGAGATAAAAATTAAAAATTAAATAAAATATTATTTTTTTAATATTATTATTGTTTTAAAATTTAAAAAGTTAAATTTTTTTATTATATTTTGTTTAAAATTTTAAAAAAATTATAATAATAAAATAAAATAAAATAAAATGAGTTGATATCAGTTTTAAATCCAAACGGGACCTTAATTTTCATGCACGTTTGTTGAAAAACAAAATGGGCCGCAGCTTCATTATTGTGGGCAACATACTATTGCTCAGTTGCCAGTAGCTAGTCTTACATGCATGCAAACAATCTATTGGAGCAACCATTTTCTCTTCCATAATTAAGAAAAAAAACTATCATGCTTGTGTTTTTCTTTTCTTAAAAAATTTTGTAATTATTACGTCTTTAAAATTTTTCTTTCTCTATATACGTATAATTACTTAGTTTGCTTTTCATGAAAAGTTCAATGAGTAAAGCTAAATTTTCCAAGTGAAGGAGATTAGAGATACATCGAAAAAAGTACTTCAAATTTCAATCATAAACATATAGCATGAATTAAGAAAAAGTTACTACTTTTCCGAAACCAATTTTGCAGGGCCAAAGCCGGTAGTGAATACGTACTACTCAACAAGGCCAAAATGAGCCATTAGCAACCAAACAAGACTAATAAGCTGTCTGTTGGACTTTTTTGCTCCTTTACTTAAGTCCTACATGGGTGGGAAGTGAAGGAGGAGCAAATCCTCAAGTCTATAAAAATGAGGTTTAGCCTCATGGTTAAGTCCACCAGTCAAATGCTTAGCTAGTAACTTTTGACTCTAGTTAAATTCCTTTGTTGTCCATTTTGTAAAATAGAAAGAGGTGTGAGTTAAAGTTTTACTAGTGGGGAAAGCTTTGTGGGTGTGATTGGGGTGAGGAGAGAAATTGTGTGATTGTAACATTTTTTCACATTGTGAATTTTCTTCTCTGGGTCTGGTGGTTTTTCTCCTGTTTTGGAGTTTCCACGTAAATTTCTTGTGTTGTTATTATTTCTCTATTTTTTCTTGTTACTCCTGCAAATGGTAGATCCTAAGGGGGTGAATTTGGGAGGTCCAAATTCCCACCAATTGGTATCAGAGCCACTATGTTCTTTTTGTGGGGTGGAGTTTTGGTATGGTAGTGTGGATACGTATAGTCTAAGGAGGTTCTGTCTAGGAGATTGGAAATTTTAAGTGTGTCCATTGTGACCCTCCAATCTTTCGTGGGAACTTACTTAGTGAGGTACTATTCATTTCTACGGTAAAAATTCATCAAGACGATGTTAGGAATGAGGTGGAGAAATTGGTTTACACGAGGTGTGGAAGGGCAAATCAACTCCTGAAGTCAGCAGTGATTCTAGTGACTGGTGAAACGGCTAGTACAAGGAGCTGGTTCGGTAAGTGGCTCCAAGTCAGTAAATGGAGATACTAGTATTGATACTAATGTTGTGTCTCTCTCCATGGAAAAAGGGACATGTACATCCTCATGGCATGCCGTTAATTCCCAAAGTTGCCATGATAGAGGATATGTTAATGTTAGCAGGTCCACAAGTTTGCACACAGGCATTGGTTTGACATTAATGCAGGGTGTGTGGTGGAAATTCATGTCAATGGCTGATGAACTTCCAGGAGAGCCAAACGTGGAAGTTACACCATAATTTTCAGCAAGGTTGTTTTCGACATGGGCCGAAATGAAATGCTTGGAATTGGTTTATTCTGAGTGAGTATGCTTTTATGGTGAACCATGATAGCGGAAGCTATGAAAATCTTCATTGAGGTAGACCTTGGCTGTGGGACCAGTCAAAGTCGCAAGGTGGAGATTGTTGGACTTTTTTGCTCCTTTACTTAAGTCCCACATAGGTGGGAAGTGAAGGAGGAGAAAATCCTCAAGTCTATAAAAATGAGGTTTAGCCTCATGGTTAAGTGCAAAAGTCAAATGCTTAGCTAGTAACTTTTGACTCTAGTTAAATTCCTCTGTTGTCCATTTTGTAAAATGGGAAGATGTGTGAGTTAAAGTTTTACTAGTGGGGAAAGTTTTGTGGGTGTGATTGGGGTGAGGAGAGAAATTGTGTGATTGTAACAATTTTTCACATAGTGGATTTTCTTCTCTGGGTCTGGTGGTTTTTCTCCTATTTTGGAGTTTCCACGTAAATTTCTTGTGTTGTTATTATTTCTCTATTTTTTCTTATTACTCCTACAAATGGTAGATCTTAGGGGGGTGAATTTGAGAGGTCCAAATTCCCAACACTGTCCACCTCTACTTACTTGCTGAGCATGAGCATCTGGTCGACTATGATTTGACGCGTATGACAACATCTCCACCCAGACTCTGCTGATTACCTCCCATTTCTTCTCCTCGAATTTTTTAAGCTCTTTGGCCAGCATGCATGCATCAAACAATACAGATTTGCTTCTATCTCCCTTCACATAAGCAGGTTTAATATCTGTATTCACAGCAAGGAGGTTTTCACAAGCCTCCTTTTCATTATTGTTTGGTCCTAGTCCCGTATTGTGAAAGAATCTTTTAGCCTCAGCACATGTATCTCTATATCTAATTTGCCCAATACCTGCCACAGCAGACATCATGGTAGGTTTCATCACAAGAAGATATAGCATGCAATCTGAAACCAGCTTATTGATGAATTTATACTCGAATGGACTTCGATCAGGTTGAGCTTTTATATCGTGATCGTCTTCACTTCCATGATAGCAGAGTTCAGTAGCAATGTGCCAAAGCAGAAGGCTCTCATCAAAGGTAAAATTTTCAATATAATCTTTTTTTAGTGTTTCAAAAAGTATTGCTTCCCCTTCGAGCATTGTTTTCATGTATTCTTCGAGAACATAAGCACCTCTAGCTGAACCTATCATCTTGATATTTTCTGGTTTATTTGCCTCTAAAGATTTCAGCTTCAGTTCTTCAAAGAGAAAACTCCATAGATTTTTTGTGAAGGGATTTTTGGACGCATATTTCCACTCGTCTAGAAAATCTTTAGCACCGAAACAATCAACAACGTCCACTTTGCAACAATATTTGCGTATATTATGCAACAAATGAGTAGTCATCTTAGAAATGGCACGACAGCACTGATCATTTTCTTCATTGGAAAGTTTGGGAAGTTGCTTGAGGCAGTATGTTATCAAATTAAATCTTGACACGGATTCAGACCACCTGCGAAGTAATACTGATGTAGTCCTTGAATTATCGGTACCAAACTCATCGTTGCTGTATGGAGACCGCCTTGATCTTTTAAATTGGACATATCTTTCAAAGATGGTCTTGACTAATGGATTTGCATCTATCTTGTCAAGAGAAGCTGCAGTCGAATCGGAGAAAATGAGGTTGAAGAGTGCTATTAACTCCAAGCCCAAGGCACCGAGCAGCAGGGTGTATGTAACTTGAATATCAAACTTATCTAAACCTTGCTTACAGTCTAAAAAGAAGATCCCAAGGGACGCCAAAACCGAAAGCGAGCTCACAGAGCGCAAAAGGTATCCTTTGCGATCATGTATCACAAAGAACTTGGTATAGAGAACTTCGTAGATGAAGTTGAGTTCAACCTCCAACACATTAAGTGCATCTTCAGGCTTTCTCCCAAGAAAAAAGTTTCTGCTCTCATTTCGATCATTGTGGCTAATGAGATCAACAATTAGCCCCTTGAAGATTTTGAAGAAGTGGTAACCATATTTCACCACCTCAAAGTCATCTAATTTCTCATCCTTTCTCGGTTGAGAAGAATAGAAGGCGGACTTCGATTCTTTAATAACAGCATCAACTGTTTGTGACATTGTTGTAGGAAGTCTGGCTAATTTCTTGGAAGAGAATGCCTCCATGAGCTTCGCGTACTCTGGTCCAGGATCTGCTTCCGTAAGCATGGTTTCTCGGAATGTACCCCAGCTTGCACGATATAAAGAACGTGTCTGTTCACTATATTTGATGACTCCTGCGAGGAAAATGAGGGAAGTCGGGAGCCATAGCTTGTTGTTTGGTAGTGTTTCCAGGAAGACATAAAACGAGGCAAAAATCTGGAATATTAGGGTGAGAAAGTGCCTAAGCCAGAGCTCATTATCCTGCAAAAGCAGTTATGGTGTCCGGCCCACCAAGATGTAACACCAAGAATGGAGCCCAAAATGCAAGAAGCTCACTCTTTTGAATAATCTTAGATGAGTTCCTGCTGCTGGTGATAAGCCCGATAGTGAAGCTAGCTGCCCAATTGGCTAGAAAGTATGATCCCCAGATGATCAGGATGAAAAGCTTATTTCCCGTGCGCTTTCTCATGGGAGCCTCCAAAAACAGTACTATTTGTAGTGAAAGGCTGAAGAGAATGACGCCCCTGACATTCCATATCTCCCATGTCTTCTTAAGCTTGTTCGGAATGACCTCGACCATATCTCCTTTTCGTTACTTTTCCCTCAACGTAATCACGTTCGGTTCGAAAAATGAACCAAACGAATGAAAGGTCGTGCTGCGGTTCTTTCTACTTGACAACTTTCTTCGAGACAACGTCCGTACGTAAAAGGAAATTATAGCTGCCAGCTAGTGAGAAACATAATTTTTTACACTGGGATATCAGATTTATTCAAATTGAAAACAATGGAGAATTGAAACAGAAATAATAAACATACGAGTTATAAATTCAACTTGGAAAAACAAAAAGAAACCTAGGAAAAACAAATTTTCACTTGGATTGTTTTTAGTGAAATTCAACTTTGCTAATTAGTATATAAATTTATTTCAAATATTTCACATGAATTTGTTTCACTGAAAATGATAAAAGAAAAAATAACATTACTCTTCTTTTACTTCTTTATTTTTTTGTTTCTATTTTAGGTAACAAATCAATAGAAAAGTCCAAGGTTTGAAAATTTTGGCTGCAAACAGTTGGAATTTTATTACATCGGCATTTATGATTTCATTAGCACAATATTTTATTATCTTAATATATATATATATAAATATATATTAATTTTTTTAAAAAAAAGACGATGATGTGGTCAAATTAAACAATTAAATGTAAAATTGAAAGCATATTTGATGATTCCTGCAAAGAAAATGAGGGAAGCTGGGAGCCATAGGTTGTTTTTCGGTAGTGTTTGGAGGAGTATATATAACGTGAAGCCAACTTGGTTTATTAAGGATAAGGTGTCTTATCCAGAGCTCATTTTCCTCGAAAGAAGTTATGGTGTCCGGGCCACCATGATGTAACAACAAGAACGAAGCCCAAAATGCATAGAGATCACTATTTTCACCTTGCCTAGAACTTTGGGTGCTGGTGATGAGCCTGAGAGCGAAGGTAGTTGTGATGACCCGTTTCTATGTGTATTTTCACTGAAGGAATAATTTAATTTAATTAAATTTATAGTGCTTTTATTTTAAATTATCGGATTTTAATTGGATTTTATTAGCTGTTGAATTTAAATTGCTGTTTAATTGATTTTAGCTCGTTTTTTATTTTAAAAAAAAATTAAAAGTTGGTTTTGCTAGTTATTTATTTTATTTTAGCTTATCGATGTGATTAAAATATTTTCTTGGTGTTTATTTATTTATTTGATGTAGTGTTTAATTTATTTTAGTCGATTTTATGTTTTTATATCGTTTTCGGTGGATCAGTCGTTGGACTTCCGAAGTGAGGACTGGACCTCATTTGTTTACTTCATCTTTTTCTTTTCCTTTTCTTTTATCTTCTTTTTCCTTTTTCCTTCTTTTTTTCTTTCTTTCTTTTTTTCTTTTTTTTCTTCCTCCCGTTCGGACCCCTCCCCCCGCGTCTCTCTCTTTCTCTCTCTCTCCTCACCCACGGCAGCACCGGCCTTTAACCCAGCCCACTGCCGTCCGGCCGCCGTGGTCGGCACTGCCCCTACCGGTCGACTCCCCTCCGGCCGGTGATCACCCCCACCGGTTTCCAGCCCCAACCGGCCGGCCGTTTGGCCGGAAAACCCCCAGCAAGCCGCACGGCTTTTGCCTCGATCCGCCGCCGTCGCTCCACCTCCGGCCACCACCTCTTCACCACTTCATCCCCGACTCCTTGCCGTCCTAACCCACCCATCCCCGGCCTCAAACGGTCACCGGAGAAGCTCCCACGAGCTCAACTCCGATTTGCCCTTTTTTCTCTTCTACCGGCGTTTTCGCCGCCACCCACGGCCAAAACTCACTTCCACTAGCTTCATAAACATCCCTAGACCATTCCCTATCAATTTGGTGTCTTGGTTTGTCCCCGTTCAAAAGTGGGTATTTTGCGACCCACGGGAACAGTGCATTTGCACTGTTACGTTGCTTTCGCATCGCCGTTTGCTTCGCGCCGAACCTTCTAAAAATCCTATATAGCTCTGTAAGTATTTTCTAAACTCTACTTTTAGATTTAAATGTATTTTACTCTTTCAATAATTTATTTGGTTGGTTTGCTGATTCCGGACTGAGTCCGAGGAGTTCGGGGGTCGGATGGATGGAGGACGGAGTTGCTTGTTTTGTTGTGCTATGGTTGATTGTATTTGTCGAGCATTGAAATTTGCATTTACATGGCGCATGCACGTGTATTTTATTTTAATTGAGAAAATCCTATTTTATTGGCGTAAATGGATTTTTGGAGTGTGCGTATCACGAGCCCAAGCCGGGATGGGTTATTATCTCGGTGGAGCTCCTCTGGTCACTCGGGAGTGGATAATACTGAGTGACATCCCCTGGGTTGTCGCTGGGCGACGACCGGATCGCACGATACGGTAACGCTGTCGTGTCGACTCCGTGGTCCTTAGAGTGGCGGGGACTAGAGGATGGCCTGGCCAGGTACGCGCGAGATGGAGGCGCGAGTCTGGGCATCACTCGTGTAGGTGTCACACGCGTAGACGTTACCTACGGTGTGGCACAGAGCCAGAGTGTGCGGATGATCCCTAGGGGAGATCATGGTGCATGCATAATCGGTTGGTTTTTATGGTTTTCGGATACGGGCCATTTTCTGGGAAAATGGCGAAGGACTTGTGATCCATTTTCTGGGAAAATGGTGGTTTGGGCCATTATCTGGGATAATGGCGAGGCTTGGTTTTAAACGGTGTGTGTGTGGGCCGTTATCGGGGATAACGGCGAGGTTTGTTTAAAGGTTATGTTTTTTAAGCCAAATGGGTTTTTGGCGTGTGTGGAAAAACATGGTTTGCGAGTTTTATGCATTGGCATTTATTCATGCATATTGTTTGAGTTTAATATGCTTTTATCTAGTGGTGTTTGGATTTTACTTACCTGCGGCACCATTTTTGGTACCGTAGATTTTGGTGCAGAGTTCGAGGAGGAGGAGGAGGCTGAGCCCGAGGATGCGGCTCCGCCGGAGTTCTGAGTTGAAGTTTATGCTTTGTATTTGGTTTTGAAACAATATTTATGTCTTGTAATATTTTATTATGTACCTTTGAACCGCTTTGTATTTTATTTAAGAAAAAATTCTGGTACTTAATTTTATGACTTTGCTATCCGCTGCGTATTTTCCTTGTGCACATTTGTCGCTTGCACACACTTGGCACTCGTCGATAGGATGGTGACCCGGGTTGTCACCATCCGGACGTCTCGAATTCCCCGTGTTGGTACGTGGGGATTTGGGGGCGTCACAATAGCTGCCCATTCAGCCAGAAAGTAGGATGACCAGACTAGCAGAATGACCAATCTATTTCCTGTGCGTTTTCTCATGGGAGCACCCAAAAATAGAATGATTTGAAATAAAAGGCTGAACGAAATTACTCCCCTGATATTCCATATCTCCCATGTCTTCCTGAGCCTTTCTGGAATGACCTCTACCATATCCTACTTTTGGATTAAAGAATTGAAGCAGATGAATATAATTGCAATGTCTTGTCGCGATTCTTTCTACTAGACGACTTTTTAACTCTTGAGTGTAAGTTTTCTTTCTTTGAGACAGCCTTGAAAACAAAAGGGAATTACAGCTAGGTAGAAACATATTTGAAATATTCGAATGATTTAGAATGAAGAATTGCAAAAAAAAAAAAAAATTATAAGTGAAGATTTATTTTTTCCAAATCATGGATATTCAAAATTCGTTCCAAGTCTTGTTCAAAGTGTAAGGTGTAGAATAAGATATAGTCATGCACATGAATTGAGCCATTTAAAGTTGCCGGACTTTAACACTTGGAAAAGCCTAAGAGAATGATCAATGAAATTAAAAAAAAAAAACTCAGGAATAAAAGACAAACATATGCAATTAAAAATTAATAAAGAAAAGCAACGTGATATATTTTCATCAACATATAAAAACTAATGTTAAGAAAGCTGGTATTGCGTGTGCTAAATAAGAACATGGAACATGACGTGCCAACAGAAGGGGATTCTAGGGCCTCGATCGAGTATTGGGAGAGATAGATATCAATTTCAATTTAGATTACTTTGGTTTTAGATAGTCGTTACGCGCGTATTTGGGAATTCATGATCTATGGGAGCTATTAATATTATTATAACCAACTTAGAGGTATATAATATTTATATGATCCACGTTTATATATAGTAATTATAAAAAACCACTACAAATTAACCACAAGCTAGAGATAAGAGATTTCTAAGAATGGATCTTAAAATTCATTTTGTTTTGATCTAAATTTGGAAAAAGTGTGGATGTTGAAGAAATGAAATCTTGAAAAGTACTCAAAGGCAATGCTATGTAAATCAGTCTGTCCGGTAATAATCACCATTTTCTCTTGACCTTGGACTGGACCGAACATCTATAAGAATTAGACCGGACCGGTAGCAATCTGTCTGGTCGATTTGGCCTAATTATTTTATTATTTTTTTCAAATAATTAATAAAAAATATTTAAATTCCTAAATTAAAATTAAGTGAATTATGTAACTAACTCATTAAAAATATATTTTACTATAATTATATTTATGATGTTGATAGTTACTACTTATTAACTAAGACTTTACTCTTTAGTATGCCATAATTATTAATAATGTCATACATTTTATATATGGTTAATGAATATCAAATAATTTTTTTCTACATAGATTATTCATACTTGCTTGCAACTTAGGTATTTAAAAAAAAATTATCTAATTTTTTAATCAAGTGTAAATAGCAGAGTATGTATGAATGTATGATGTATTAACTATTTACATATAATGAAACAAATTATCACATGATTTTTGATTTATTATTAATTGGCAGCATATATTATTTTATATTTAATATGGTCAATGATAATAATTTAGATAAAAATTACATCATTAACTTATTTAATTACTATATAAAAATAATATATTAAATTATTAAAAAGATTTTTAAAATATATATATAGGGGTTCGGTTCGGACTAGTTCCAAATTTGTAGATTTCGAGACCTGACCGAATGTCATCGTTCCACATATTTTGGGACCGAGACTGACCGGTCTTTAATTTAGTCCAAAATTTTCGGTCTGGTTGGTTTTGTCAATCTGGACTGAATTATTTACACTCCTACTCAAAGGAGAGTGAAGAAAAAAGAGTTAGGCTTACATCTAGTGATTTTTGTTTATTGGATTGAGCATGGGATTTACTTATTTATTTACATTAGTCAATCTTGTCGCTCATTTGCTTAATAGGACACAATTAGTGAATACGTAGTGGCTATCACAAAATTAAGTACCAGAGGAAAAATTGCATCCCATGACTTTTTTGTTTAAAAATATATACTTTCTAACTTCTAGAAATTAGCTTTTAGGGCCAAATTTTTAAGGGATGGTTTGTATATTTGGAATATTTGATAATTATGTGAATAATAGTAAAATCATTTGAGTTAAGATATTTTATTGAGTTTCAAAAAAGAATAGAGAAAAAGTTGAATAAAAATATTATAAATTTAAAATACTTTTTAGACTATAATTTTTTAATATAATTTTGTTTTAAAGTTTGACAATGTTGTATTAATTTTGTATATTGTTTTGGAGTTTATAAAAGTTATTTTGATTTTGTTGTTTAGATAATGATTAGGTAATAATTAGGTGAAAAAATTAAAGATTTAAAATTGAAAAATATTTTGAGTTTGAATAATATTGTGTTTGGATATATATATATATATATATATTAAACTATTGGAGTGGGTGGACAATGTATAGTACTGGTCGGCCGCCTATAACACGCTTACATTAACAGAAAAATGGGTTAAAAACTTAATCCGTAAACTAATAGAAAATTAGTAAACTTACTTTCGTTGCCCCTTTTATTCAGCTCTAATTCTCAACGACCAGCTAGCTTCCTTCTGCTGCCACGTTTTAGGGCTAGAAAAGGAGAGAATGAGAGATGCAGGGACTTGGAGAAAGAGATCAGCTATTTATTGTTGAAAGTGAGGACTAAGGTTGGGAAGTTTGGAAAGTAAAGTATCAAAATAAAGAAGAGAAGGAAATTGTTGCTTTAAAATTACACAATTTCTAACATTATTAAAAAACAAACCACACACATTTCTAACATAACCCTTGTATCGTAACTACCATACATTACAATTATTTTTTTTTTTATAAAAGAGGTGGAGAGTTTTGAACTCAAAATTTTCAATTGGAGAATCAGATCTTACGCCATAAGGCCATCAAACTCTTGACACCCTACATTACAAATTAGAGGCATATCCAAAAATGAAATAAAAATATTATAACGTTCAAATATTGTTAGAATATCACTTTCTTAATATATATTCTTTTAAAATTTGAAAAAGTTAAATTGTTGTATATGTTTTGTTTGAAAGTTTGAGAAAGTTATAATCATTAGGTAATGACTAGATAAAAAAGCTGACCCACTCTAGCTTCCGATGGTTGGGGCTGACCCTGACCCTTTCTTTCTTCTCGGTTGCAAATTGGTCTGTGCCCTCTTCCCCTTTGTGACTACATGTGTTGTCACAAGTGGCGTGTGCAGGCATAATTTAACTGATCACCTTGTTATAGTTGTTGTCACTTGCGGTTCAATGAATTATTGAACAAGTCTTAATTACTTTATGAAAAGGTAGAAGACTCGAATCTTTCCTTTAAAATTAATCCTGTTGACACTCCAAGCACCC
Source organism: Carya cathayensis (assembly GCA_011037825.1). Lineage (NCBI taxonomy): Eukaryota > Viridiplantae > Streptophyta > Magnoliopsida > Fagales > Juglandaceae > Carya > Carya cathayensis. The sequence goes on along the minus strand of QGSO01000726.1, from coordinate 186,122 downwards.
ATGTGTTACACATGACCCATTTACTGGAATCTTTCCTTTAAAATTAAAGATCAAAATATAGTTAGTTGCAAAGCTATAAGTCTAGCTAGCTCTTAATTTGCTAGAGAATTGGGTTTCTTAGCTATTTTAGTGACTTTTCCCTACAAATCTTTTTAGTTGCAATTTGGGGGCCGGCTTTAGTCGTATTAGATTTCTAAGGACTAGGGCCACCAATCTCAACATTTTAAATTCTTTGATTTCCCTGTTCACAATGAGCAATGTTATTCTCTTGATTTTATATTTTCTCATTTCTATTCACGTTTTCTAGCCAAATGCATTTTAAGTGGATAGTCACTAAAAATATACCAAATTAATAATTATTCTCTCATCGTCAATTGGGTTCCAGATTTTATTGCTTTTAAGTTGTTTTCTAGTATTTTGTGTATTTTATTTTAATTTTGTAATGGAGAATATTTCTTTGATTTCTATAGTACTTGTGATGAATATGGTTGGCTAAATTTTCATACTAAGGTTAGAGGTGAAGTTTAATAATTTGAAAATTGTTTTCGGATCGACGACAAATTTATTTTGTGAGTTTAATCGATTGAATGATTTTATTATTGGATAATTTGATTATCTATATATTTTTCTTGATTTATTGTGATTTCCGAATACAGTAAATGCTTGAGAAATCCCTGTGATAGCCAAATAGATTTGTAAGTTTTTTTTAATCATCGATCGCTCAAGCTCAATCATTAGTAATTATTTTCTTGATCTTAAATGCTAAATTTTCCAATTAAACGGAATCATTATTCTAGTTTAATTGAAGTAATTCGATCGGAAACAATATTTTAAATTATTAAACGGATCCTCGAAACCTTAGTCTTTTTCCATATCAACACAGCTTATCATTTTAGTCTTATTTTGTTACGTCAAAAATCATTATCTCAATAACTTCATTTTAGTTTCAATCGCGCATCTCTTTTAGTATTTTATTTTCATTTGTTTGAGAGAATTTTTCACATTAGTCAATCCCTGTGGATTCGATCCTGTAAGGTACTACAACACCTGTATACTTGCAGGTAAAACTGCACTAAATTTTGGTTCATTAATTTGAGTTAAAGTTTAGGCGCAACAACAAGCATCCCTTTCCTTATCTTTTGGTCCTAGTCCCTTATTGTGAAAGAATCTTTTAGCCTCAGCACATGTATCTCTATATCTAATTTGCCCAATACGTGCCACAGCAGACATCATGGTAGGTTTCATCACAAGAAGATATAGCATGTAATCTGAAACTAGCTTACTGATGAATTTATACTTGAATTGACTTCCATCAGGTTGAGCTTTTATATCGTGATCGACTTCACTTCCATGATAGCAGAGTTCAGTAGCAATGTGCCAAAGCAGAAGGCTCTCATCAAAGGTAAGATTTTCAATATAATCTTTTTTTAGTGTTTCAAAAAGTACTGCCTCCCCTTCGAGCATCGTTTTCATGTATTCTTCGAGAACAGAAGCACCTCTAGCTGAACGTATCATCTTGATATTTTTTGGTCTATTTGCCGCTAAAGATTTCAGCTTAAGTTCTTCAAAGAGAAAACTCCATAGATTTTTTGTGAAGGGATTTTTGGACGCATATTTCCACTCGTCTAGAAAATCTTTAGCACCGAAACAATCAACAACGTCCACTTTGCAACAATATTTGCATATATTATGCAAATCTTTACCACCGAAACAATCAAAAACGTCCACTTTGCAACAATATTTGCGTATATTATGCAAATCTTTAGCACCGAAACAATAAAAAACGTCCACTTTGCAACAATATTTGCGTATATTATGCAACAAATGAGTAGTCATCTTAGAAATGGCACGGCAGCACTGATCATTTTCTTCATTGGAAAGTTTGGGAAGTTGCTTGAGGCAGTATGTTATCAAATAAAATCCTGACACAGATTCAGACCACCTGTGAAGTAATACTGATGTAGTCGTTTATCTTTTACATTTGAGATATATTTCGAAGATGGTCTTGACAAATGGATTTGCATCTGTCTTGTCAAGAGAAGCTATAGTCCAATTCGAGAAAATGAGCTTGAAGATTGCTATTGCCTCCAGGCTCAAGGCACCAAGCAGCAGGGTGTAGGTAACTCGAATATCAAAATTATCTAAACCATTCTTGCAGTCTAGAAAAAAGAAGATCCCAAAGGCCACCAAAACTGAAGCAAAGGTTAGGAGGCGGAAAAAGTATCCTTTGTGAGTATGCACTACAGATACCTTGGTATAGAGAATTTCGTAGATGAAGTTGAGTTCAACCTCCAACACATTAAGCGCATCGTCAGGAATTCTCCCAAGAAAAAAGTTTCTGCTCTTCTCCAAATCCTTGTAGCTAACGAGATCAACAATGAGTCCCTTCAAGATTTTGAAGAAGTAGTAACCATATTTCACCACCTCAAAGTCATCTAATTTCTCATCCTTTCTCGGTTGAGAAGAATAGAAGGCGGACTTTGATTCTTTAATAACAGCATGTACTGTTTGTGACATTGTTGTAGGAAGTCTGGCTAATTTCTTTGAATAGAATGCCTCCATGAGCTTTGCGTACTCTGGTCCAGGATCTGGTTCTGTTAGCATGGATTCTCGGAATGTACCCCAACTTCTAAGATATAAAGAGCGTGTCCATTCAGCATATTTGATGATTCTTGCAAAGAAAATGAGAGAAGTTGGGAGCCATAGGTTGTTTTTCGGTAGTGTTTGGAGGAGTACATATAACGTGAAGCCAACTTGGTTTATTAAGGAAACAAGGTGTCTTAGCCAGAGCTCATTTTCCTCGAAAGCAATTATGGTGTCCGGGCCACCATGATGTAACAACAGGAACGAAGCCCAAAATGCATAGAGATCACTATTTTCACCTTGCCTAGAACTTTGGGTGCTGGTGATGAGCCCGAGAGCGAAGCTAGGTGCCCATTCAGCCAGAAAGTAGGATGACCAGACTAGCAGAATGACCAACCTATTTCCTGTGCATTTTCTCATGGGAGCACCCAAAAATAGAATGATTTGCAATAAAAGGCTGACGAGAATTACTCCCCTGATATTCCATATCTCCCATGTCTTCCTGAGCCTTTCCAGAATGACCTCTACCATATCCTTCTTTTGGATTAAAGAATTGAAGCAGATGAATATAATTGCAATGTCTTGTCGCGATTCTTTATGCTAGACGACTTTTTAACTCTGGAGTGTAAAGTTTTCTTTCTTTGAGACAGCCTTGAAAACAAAAGGGAATTACAGCAAGGTAGAAACATATTTGAAATATTCGAATGATTTAGAATGAAGAATTGCAAAAAAGAAAAAAAAAAGAAAAAAAAATTATAAGTGAAGATTTATTTTTTCCAAATCATGGATATTCAAAATTCGTTCCAAGTCTGGTTCAAAGTGTAAGGTGTTGAATAAGATATAGTCATGCACATGAATTGAGCCATTTAAAGTTGCCGGACTTTAACACTTGGAAAAGCCTAAGAGAATGATCAATGAAATTAAAAAAAAAAAAAAAAAAAAACTCAGGAATAAAAGACAAACATATTCAATTAAAAATTAATAAAGAAATGCAACGTGATATATTTTCATCAACATATAAAAACTCATGTTAAGAAAGTTGGTATTGGTTTAGCTCAAATATTATTGCGTGTGCTAAATAAGAACATGGAACATGACGTGCCAACAGAAGGGGATTCTAGGGCCTCGATCGAGTATTGGGAGAGATAGATATCAATTTCAATTTAGATTACTTTGGTTTTAGATAGTCGTTACGCGCGTATTTGGGAATTCATGATCTATGGGAGCTATTAATATTATTATAACCAACTTAGAGGTATATAATATTTATATGATCCACGTTTATATATAGTAATTATAAAAAACCACTACAAATTAACCACAAGCTAGAGATAAGAGATTTCTAAGATTGGATCTTACCATTCATTTTGTTTTGATCTAAATTTGGAAAAAGTGTGGATGTTGAAGAAATGAAATCTTGAAAAGTACTCAAAGGCAATGCTATAAATCAGTCTGGTCCGGTAATAATCCACCATTTTCTCTTGACCACATTGGACTGGACCGAACATCTATAAGAATTAGACCGGACCGGTAGCTATCTGTCTGGTCGATTTGGCCTAATTATTTTATTATTTTTTTCAAATAATTTAATAAAAAATATTTAAATTCCAAAATTAAAATTAAGTAAATTATGTAACTAACTCATTAAAAATATATTTTACTATAATTATATTTATGATGTTGATAGCTACTATTTATTAACTAAGACTTTACTCTTTAGTATGTATAATTATTAATAATGTCATACATTTTATATATGGTTAATGAATATCAAATAATTATTTTCTACATAGATTATTCATACTTGCTTTTTTTTTTTTTTTTAAAGAAGAGCCGAAGTCACCTGTCCATGAGTGACCCCTTCCCAATTTTATTAAAAAACCCTCACTTATGGCGGAGGAAAACCGTGGTTACAACCCGATACCTGGGGGTTACAATAAAGACCAAACCCAGGAATCAAAAACCAAAACCAACCTAAAACAACAACATACAGGACCGAAAGGACAAAACAAACAGAAGGAGACAACCTGCAAAACAACTCACACATCAGAGGAAAAAAGAAAAAACAACAACAAAAACATACCTCATAAAGAACAGACCTGCGCAACTTGCTAAACAAAAAACCAACCTTCTCAAAAGACCCCCAACACCCAAGGTCAAACCTAAGAAATGCAAAGATAAGGGAGCCCAAGTCTATCCATCCGAAGCATCCCTCTAAGTTGATCAGGCATATCACTGTCATCAACCCAGCTTCTGTTTAATCCCCCAGCTCCCCTCTTAGTAAGAAAATCCGCCACAACATTTCCTTCCCGGAAGATGTGGCGTATACAATACTCCATACCCATAAGATATTCATGTAATTCCTCCCAGAAATCCTCTAAATACCAAATATTACAATTCCCGTTTGTAATCCAGTTGACAAGAATCTGAGAATCCGTCTCAATCTCAACACGTAAATACCCCAATTGATGGCACCTGCGAATCCCTTCCAAAACCCCATGTAGCTCAACAAAGTTATTAGAACCTTGGCCTAAACGGACAGAGTAAGCCCCACAAAGTTTGCCACAATGATCACGAATAACACCCCCAGCACCAGCCATCCCAGGATTACCTAAGCTACTACCATCCGTATTAAGCTTAACCCAGCCATAATGAGGCCGAGACCATCTTACCACACGCACTTGCTTAGTGTTAGGGGTTAAAATCGGGATCTCAAGTCTGTTTAAGATAGCAGCATCATGAGTAGAAAATTTTGAAACTCTCATAATCAAATGCATAATCCTGCGAAGCCAAAACTTTATAACATGCCAAACCTCCTCAACATTAGGAGCTTTATCATTATAACGGGCTTTACAACGCCAATCCCAAAGTTTCCAAGAAACAATGGAAGGTAGAAGACCAAAAATAATTCTAACCTGAGAAGACTTATTCGCACGATGGAACCAAAAATTAATTTGTTCATGCCATGTCTGAAAAGTACCCATGTGCACACCTAACTGAATCATGGCCATACGCCAAATCAAGCGAGCAACCTCACCATTACAAAGCACATGATTCAAATCTTCAACTTGGCCCCTAGAACAACAGTGACATTTCGACGCTAGAGAAACACCAACATTTTTTATCTTCTCATCAACACTCAAACAATTGTAATAAGCCTTCCACATCATAATAGAAATTTTTTTAGGAAGATTTTTATGCCAAATCCAGTCTACCCACTCTAGAGGAGAGGCCCTAACTCGGATACAATCCCAGGCACTTTTTGTAGTAAACTTACTATCCTTGTCATTTAACCAGATTAAGACATCCTGACTCTCCTGCCTTGATCAACATACAAAACTCAGAAGAGAAACCAAAAGCATCCAAGACATGTAAAAGAAAATTCCAGTCAACACGATCATAAGCCTTGGACATATCAAGTTTAACCAAAACATTCCCTCCATTAATATTTCTATGAATAGAATGAACCATCTCTTGAGTAAGACTAATGTTCTCAAAAATACTACGCCTAGGAATAAACGCTCCTTGTTCTTGAGAAATAATTTTACTAAGAGAATCTGTAAGACGACTCACAATAATTTTAGCACAAATCTTATAAACCACAGAACAGATACTAATAGGCCGGAATTTATCAAAACCAGAAGGTTTATCCACCTTGGGGATTAAAATAATGAAAGACGCAGTATAGAATCTGGGAAAAAACTTACAGTGAAAAAAATCAGAGATAGCACCCAACAAATCATCTTTAACCAAATCCCAACAAACTCTGTAAAAACCCGAACCAAAACCATCCGGGCCAGGACTACTGTCAATAGGAATACAGAAAAGAGCGTCCTTAATTTCCCTGAGAGAAGGATCTCGACAAAGACCCCTGTTCTCATCAATAGTAATCACATGATCAAATAAATCACTGAGATTGGGTAGATCACGAGGACCCCCAACTCCCAAGAAATTATTAAAATAATCAACAGCAGCTTTATGAATATCAAAAGGAGAATTCAAACAAGTACCATCAACCAGACGCATCTCCTTAATCCTCATGTGATTTTTAGCATTTAGATAAGCATGGTAAAATTTAGAATTTTGATCCCCATCTTTCAACCAGCTTTTTTTAGCCAAATGCGCAAGGCGAATATCTTCTCTTTCAAGCCAGGAGGACAGATCCATTTTAGTATTTAAAAGGGCATTTTCATCTTCATGATTAAAACAAGATTGAAGCTTATCTTCCAAACTCTCAATACGATGCTCTAATTGGTTGATGATAACATCAGTCCTACCAAACACATTCCTATTCCACTCCCTTAGAGCGACCTTGACCCTTTTCAATTTAATAGATAGATTTACCAGACCATGACCATACCCCTCTACTCTCCACACGCTCTCCACAAGACGAAGAAAATCACTATGATCAGTCCACATAAAATGAAAACGAAAAGGACTAGGACCATACCTAAAAGGATCCTCACCCATTTGAATTACCAAAGGAGAGTGATCAGAAGTAGTTCGAGCCAAAACCTGAAAGAACACATTAGGAAAAAAATTAAGAAAATTAGAATCAATGAAACATCTATCTAACCTGGCCCAACTGTCTCTCATCGTCAATTGGGTTCCAGATTTTATTGCTTTTAAGTTGTTTTCTAGTATTTTGTGTATTTTATTTTAATTTTGTAATGGAGAATATTTCTTTGATTTCTATAGTACTTGTGATGAATATGATTGGCTAAACTTTCATACTAAGGTTAGAGGTGAAGTTTAATAATTTGAAAATTGTTTTCGGATCGACGACAAATTTATTTTGTGAGTTTAATCGATTGAATGATTTTATTATTGGATAATTTGATTATCTATATATTTTTCTTGATTTATTGTGATTTCCGAATACAGTAAATGCTTGAGAAATCCCTGTGATAGCCAAATAGATTTGTAAGTTTTTTTTTAATCATCGATCGCTCAAGCTCAATCATTAGTAATTATTTTCTTGATCTTAAATGCTAAATTTTCCAATTAAACGGAATCATTATTCTAGTTTAATTGAAGTAATTCGATCGGAAACAATATTTTAAATTATTAAACGGATCCTCGAAACCTTAGTCTTTTTCCATATCAACACAGCTTATCATTTAGTCTTATTTTGTTACGTCAAAAATCATTATCTCAATAACTTCATTTTAGTTTCAATCGCGCATCTCTTTTAGTATTTTATTTTCATTTGTTTGAGAGAATTTTTCACATTAGTCAATCCCTGTGGATTCGATCCTGTAAGGTACTACAACACCTGTATACTTGCAGGTAAAACTGCACTAAATTTTGGTTCATTAATTTGAGTTAAAGTTTAGGCGCAACAACAAGCATCCCTTTCCTTATCTTTTGGTCCTAGTCCCTTATTGTGAAAGAATCTTTTAGCCTCAGCACATGTATCTCTATATCTAATTTGCCCAATACGTGCCACAGCAGACATCATGGTAGGTTTCATCACAAGAAGATATAGCATGTAATCTGAAACTAGCTTACTGATGAATTTATACTTGAATTGACTTCCATCAGGTTGAGCTTTTATATCGTGATCGACTTCACTTCCATGATAGCAGAGTTCAGTAGCAATGTGCCAAAGCAGAAGGCTCTCATCAAAGGTAAGATTTTCAATATAATCTTTTTTTAGTGTTTCAAAAAGTACTGCCTCCCCTTCGAGCATCGTTTTCATGTATTCTTCGAGAACAGAAGCACCTCTAGCTGAACGTATCATCTTGATATTTTTTGGTTATTTGCCGCTAAAGATTTCAGCTTAAGTTCTTCAAAGAGAAAACTCCATAGATTTTTTGTGAAGGGATTTTTGGACGCATATTTCCACTCGTCTAGAAAATCTTTAGCACCGAAACAATCAACAACGTCCACTTTGCAACAATATTTGCATATATTATGCAAATCTTTAGCACCGAAACAATCAAAAACGTCCACTTTGCAACAATATTTGCGTATATTATGCAAATCTTTAGCACCGAAACAATAAAAAACGTCCACTTTGCAACAATATTTGCGTATATTATGCAACAAATGAGTAGTCATCTTAGAAATGGCACGGCAGCACTGATCATTTTCTTCATTGGAAAGTTTGGGAAGTTGCTTGAGGCAGTATGTTATCAAATAAAATCCTGACACAGATTCAGACCACCTGCGAAGTAATACTGATGTAGTCGTTTATCTTTTACATTTGAGATATATTTCGAAGATGGTCTTGACAAATGGATTTGCATCTGTCTTGTCAAGAGAAGCTCGTCCAATCCGAGAAAATGAGCTTGAAGATTGCTATTGCCTCCAGGCTCAAGGCACCAAGCAGCAGGGTGTAGGTAACTCGAATATCAAAATTATCTAAACCATTCTTGCAGTCTAGAAAAAAGAAGATCCCAAGGCCACCAAAACTGAAGCAAAGGTTAGGAGGCGGAAAAAGTATCCTCTGTGAGTATGCACTACAATACCTTGGTATAGAGAAATTTCGTAGATGAAGTTGAGTTCAACCTCCAACACATTAAGCGCATCGTCAGGAATTCTCCCAAGAAAAAAGTTTCTGCTCTTCTCCAGATCCTTGTAGCTAACGAGATCAACAATGAGTCCCTTAAGATTTTGAAGAAGTAGTAACCATATTTCACCACCTCAAAGTCATCTAATTTCTCATCCTTTCTCGGTTGAGAAGAATAGAAGGCGGACTTCGATTCTTTAATAACAACATGTACTGTTTGTGACATTGTTGTAGGAAGTCTGGCTAATTTCTTTGAATAGAATGCCTCCATGAGCTTTGCGTACTCTGGTCCAGGATCTGGTTCTGTTAGCATGGATTCTCGGAATGTACCCCAACTTCTAAGATATAAAGAGCGTGTCCGTTCAGCATATTTGATGATTCCTGCAAAGAAAATGAGAGAAGTTGGGAGCCATAGGTTGTTTTTCGGTAGTGTTTGGAGGAGTACATATAACGTGAAGCCAACTTGGTTTATTAAGGAAACAAGGTGTCTTAGCCAGAGCTCATTTTCCTCGAAAGCAGTTATGGTGTCCGGGCCACCATGATGTAACAACAGGAACGAAGCCCAAAATGCATAGAGATCACTATTTTCACCTTGCCTAGAACTTTGGGTGCTGGTGATGAGCCCGAGAGCGAAGCTAGCTGCCCATTCAGCCAGAAAGTAGGATGACCAGACTAGCAGAATGACCAACCTATTTCCTGTGCGTTTTCTCATGGGAGCACCCAAAAATAGAATGATTTGCAATAAAAGGCTGACGAGAATTACTCCCCTGATATTCCATATCTCCCATGTCTTCCTGAGCCTTTCCGGAATGACCTCTACCATATCCTTCTTTTGGATTAAAGAATTGAAGCAGATGAATATAATTGCAATGTCTTGTCGCGATTCTTTCTGCTAGACGACTTTTTAACTCTGGAGTGTAAAGTTTTCTTTCTTTGAGACAGCCTTGAAAACAAAAGGGAATTACAGCTAGGTAGAAACATATTTGAAATATTCGAATGATTTAGAATGAAGAATTGCAAAAAAAAAAAAAAATTATAAGTGAAGATTTATTTTTTCCAAATCATGGATATTCAAAATTCGTTCCAAGTCTTGTTCAAAGTGTAAGGTGTAGAATAAGATATAGTCATGCACATGAATTGAGCCATTTAAAGTTGCCGGACTTTAACACTTGGAAAAGCCTAAGAGAATGATCAATGAAATTAAAAAAAAAAAAACTCAGGAATAAAAGACAAACATATGCAATTAAAAATTAATAAAGAAGAGCAACGTGATATATTTTCATCAACATATAAAAACTAATGTTAAGAAAGCTGGTATTGGTTTAGCTCAAATATTATTGCGTGTGCTAAATAAGAACATGGAACATGACGTGCCAACAGAAGGGGATTCTAGGGCCTCGATCGAGTATTGGGAGAGATAGATATCAATTTCAATTTAGATTACTTTGGTTTTAGATAGTCGTTACGCGCGTATTTGGGAATTCATGATCTATGGGAGCTATTAATATTATTATAACCAACTTAGAGGTATATAATATTTATATGATCCACGTTTATATATAGTAATTATAAAAAACCACTACAAATTAACCACAAGCTAGAGATAAGAGATTTCTAAGATGGATCTTACCATTCATTTTGTTTTGATCTAAATTTGGAAAAAGTGTGGATGTTGAAGAAATGAAATCTTGAAAAGTACTCAAAGGCAATGCTATAAATCAGTCTGGTCCGGTAATAATCCACCATTTTCTCTTGACCACATTGGACTGGACCGAACATCTATAAGAATTAGACCGGACCGGTAGCTATCTGTCTGGTCGATTTGGCCTAATTATTTTATTATTTTTTTCAAATAATTTAATAAAAAATATTTAAATTCCTAAATTAAAATTAAGTAATTATGTAACTAACTCTTAAAAATATATTTTACTATAATTATATTTATGATGTTGATAGTTACTATTATTAACTAAGACTTTACTCTTTAGTATTATAATTATTAATAATGTCATACATTTTATATATGGTTAATGAATATCAAATAATTATTTTCTACATAGATTATTCATACTTGCTTTTTTTTTTTTTTTTAAAGAAGAGCCGAAGTCACCTGTCCATGAGTGACCCCTTCCCAATTTTATTAAAAAACCCTCACTTATGGCGGAGGAAAACCGTGGTTACAACCCGATACCTGGGGGTTACAATAAAGACCAAACCCAGGAATCAAAAACCAAAACCAACCTAAAACAACAACATACAGGACCGAAAGGACAAAACAAACAGAAGGAGACAACCTGCAAAACAACTCACACATCAGAGGAAAAAAGAAAAAACAGCAACAAAAACATACCTCATAAAGGAAGGACCACCTGTTCACAATGAGCAATGTTATTCTCTTGATTTTATATTTTCTCATTTCTATTCACGTTTTCTAGCCAAATGCATTTTAAGTGGATAGTCACTAAAAATATACCAAATTAATAATTATGATGAGAATGACAAAAATCTTAGACGAAACATTTCATGTTCGATACAAAATATCTTTTGGAATAGAAAGCAGCTGAATTTATGCAAAGGTAGAATACTTGAATGCTAACTAACTCTGTTGACACTCCAAGCACCAATGCATGTGCTACACATCCATTTACTTGAATCTTTCCTTTAAACGAAAAGATCAGAATATAATTAGTTGCAAAGCTATAAGTCTCTAACTTTGCTTGAGAATTAGGTTTCATAGCTAATTTAGGGACTTTTTTCTGCAAATCTTTTTGAATGCAAATTGTGGGCTTTGAATTAATGGGCCTTTGTTTGCCCTCATTATTTTATTCTAATTCTAACATGAGGAATATATTCATGATATGTTATCGTAATCTCCTTGGTTGTTATCGATCGTGTGTTTATAGTCCATATCAATGGCATAAAAAACCCTGTGCCTAGAGGGTTAATGAGTGAGTTCCTTCCACTTACAATCATATTTCTAACAATACAAGTATAAACTTGAAAAAGATAAAAGGGAGAGGCTCTATAATATGTAAAACTCATGTACTAGAAAATATACATTTCACCATAAAGACATCAATGAACTTCTATGACATATAATATAAGAAGACTCCATAAGGTGTCCAATAACGCATCACTATCTAAAAATACTATTCTAAGGTAGAATGACTAATATCATGAATAACAATCCTCTAGTAGTCTTTTGCACCCTTTGGCACTTATTCCAATATGTAAACCCACTTATGTCTCTTAGGCACATATTCCTTTATGCTTAACTAATTTCGCCAGTGCTTCCTATTTTTGATTCTTAGCTGGAATCTTAAAGTCATTTGAATAATAATAAAGATAATTAGGTGAGCTATCAACAACTTAGTAAGCAGTGGACCTATACTAGTATGTAAACATGAGCTAGTTACAAAATGTAAAGAAAAACAATCCCAAAATATGATAGTGATATTTTCAGAAGCATTTCATCAAAATTAAAATATAGACAAAAACTTTTGACACAATTGTACTGAAACAACATTAGTAACATAAACAGAGGCTACTTTCATATCTTGTGGTAGGGCCAGAAAGATTAGGGACAACTATTATATCCCATGGCAAGGCGAAAATAGAGACCACTATTATATCCTGTGACGGGGCTAGAAATAGAGACCACTATTATTTCTTAGGGTGGGGCAAATAATCATACATAACATAATCTTATGCCTCAAGATTTTTAGATTCAATGCAATAACTAAAATAGTATATGGAAAAGATAATATAATATAATCAGATAAAAATTAAAAATTTAATATTCACACTTAATGCTGTAGAGAAACAGAGTATAAATAAATTGTTCATGTCTACACTAGTCATAATAAAATGTCAGATTTCAAAGATTAGATATAGCTATCACTACAAAAAAGACTTATAGGAGATAAATGTTAATATCAATAAGCATTTTTTCAAACAGTTAGAGCATAAGACCTCGTTTGGGAAATAAAAATGTTTCTGTGAATTCTACTGAAATGGTTTGAATTAAGATATTTTTTTGAGTTTTGTAAAAAGAGAGTGAAAAAAGTGAATATAAATATTATAAAGTTCAAATATTGTTAGAATATAACTTTTTTAATATATATTCTTTTAAAATTTGAAAAAGTTAAATTGTTATATATGTTTTGTTTGAAAGTTTGGGAAAGTTAGAATCATTACGTAATGACCAGATAAAAAAGCTGACCCACTCTAGCTTCCGATGGTTGGGGCTAACCCTGACCCTTTCTTTCTTCTCGGTTGCAAATAGGTCTGTGCCCTCCATGCACTCCCTACTTTTTCCTTTCCCACTTCCGTGACCCACTCTAGTTGAGTTCCCGAGGCCACCTGTCCCCCCTAATGAAGGCTAGTCTTTCCGACTCTTGCGGCTCTCTTGTGTCCCAAAGGTTGATCGGACAGGTCAGTTGCACCTCTTCCCACTTACCGGGAAGCTTAATTGTCCGTGCTTCCCACATGCTTAATGCAACGATTGACACCCATGTCGATTGTGCCCATTGGGATCGCCAAATCATTTTCCTAGCATCATCACTATCAGTATTGCTTCGTTTCCCGCACACTCTCCGACCTTCCTTCGCTATAAAGGCCTCCCACATTACATATTTTCTCCATTTTTGCTTGCTTCATTATGTGTTCCCTCCTCCTTGTTTTTGTGTTGCCAACTTCTTTTTCTCACTCTTCAGACTTCCCCCGCCATTGTGGCTCCTTTACCTTTCCAAGCTCCCCTTTACCCTTGCTTCTCTCTCTGCTTCCCAAACACTTCTCTATTGTCGTCTTCCTCCTTTCCTTCCTTGATCTTCCCCATTGTCATTTCTTTCTTTCATTCTTGTTGATCTCATGGCCCCCAAAACTTCTTCCGAGTCATTACTATTGGGGTCGAAGGTCATGAGGAAGGGCAGGGGGCCCTTCCTGACCCTTCCCTACCAGTTACTAAGGTCAGGGACTAGGGGGAAGTCGCAATGTGCCAAAGCAGAAGGCTCTCATCAAAGGTAACGTTTTCAAGATAATCTGTTTTTAGTGTTTCAAAAAGTAGTACTTCCCCTCCAAACTTATTTTTGCATTCTTGGAGAACGTAAGCACCTCTAGTTGAACTTATCGTCTTGATTTTTCTTGTCTATAATCTGCCTTTCCAGATTTCCGCTGCAGTTTGAGAAAGATAAATTCCCATAGATTTTTTGTGAAGGGGTATTTGGATGCTTATTTCAACTCATCTAGAAAATCCTGAGCACCCAATGGTTCAACCACATTTTTGCAACAAATGAGTAGTCTTCTTATAAATGCGAAGGCAGCACTGATCATTTTCTTCATTGGAAAATTTAGGAGGTTGCTTGGGGCAGTATGCTATCAAATTAAATCCTGCCACGGATTCAGACCACCTGCAAAGTAATATTGGTGTGGTCCTTAACTCAGCACCAGACTCATCCTTGCATTTAGACCACCTTGGACTCCTAAATTTGAGATATTTTTCGAAGATGGTCTAGAGTACATTTGAATTTTTTTGCTTCTTGTCGAAAGAAGCTGCTGTCCAATCTGAGAAAATGAGCTTGAAGATTGCTATTGCCTCCAAGCTGAAGGTGCCGAGCAGCAGGGTGTAAGTAACTCGAATATCAAAACTATCTAAACCATTCTTGCAGTCTAGGAAAAAGAACCCAAAGGACACCAAAATTGAAGCAAAGGTTTGGAGGCCGAAAAAGTATCCTCTGAGAGTTGCACTACAAAGACCTTGGTATAGAGAATTTCGTAGATGAAATGGAGTTCAACCTCCAACACTTAAAGCACATCTTCAGGAGTTCTCCCATAAAAAAAAAAGTCTGCTCTCATTCGATCCTTGTAGCTAACGAGATAAACAATGAACCCCTTGAAGATTTTGAAGAAGTGGTAACCATATTTCTGTTGTGCCTCTAGCCTGTCCAAAAATCACACAAGACGAGAGAGAGAGAGACAATATTTAAGTGGTTCGGCAACTTGCCTACGTCCACTAAAGTGGAAACTCAGTATTTTCAATATGTATGTACAAAATTACAAATACCCATAAACAAACTCTCTATCTCTCAAAATGGCCCTCTATTTTAGTTTTTGCCAGAACCTAAATTTCGCCCTCAGACCTCTGCCTCGATCTCTCATCTTAGTGAGGATAATTTTAATTTTCAGCAAATGACCTCCTTTTATAGGAGAAGCCATAGGAGACAAACTCCCACACTTCTTGACCAAGTGGAAGGCTTCTTTCGGTGCAACAATTTTGGTCAATATTTGCTGCTAGAGAAGGGACTTTCGGTAGGTGGGTGGCTGCAAGTTCAAATGGCATTTCACACTTGGGGGGTTTCCAACAATCATCCCCTCCACCCAAGCGTGCTATACTAAGATGTTACAAACGGTTGCATCATTCAAA
Organism: Carya cathayensis; assembly: GCA_011037825.1. NCBI lineage: Eukaryota > Viridiplantae > Streptophyta > Magnoliopsida > Fagales > Juglandaceae > Carya > Carya cathayensis. The sequence goes on along the minus strand of QGSO01000726.1, from coordinate 170,604 downwards.
TGATTGCACTCCTTCAATGGAATGCTGTAATCTAGTTTATTGGTCTCATTGTTCGTTTATTTTTATTTGTATACGTGACAATTTCCTGTAAAGGAATTCTTGTCAAGTTGCCTGTCCTGGCCTCTTGTGTCCTCTAGTTTATGTGAAGTTTAGATAGTGAGTTGAGATGAGATAAAAATTAAAAATTAAATAAAATATTATTAGAATATTATTTTTTTAATATTATTATTGTTTTGAAATTAAAAAAAATTAAATTATTTATTAAATTTTGTTTAAAAATTTAAAAAAATTATAATAATTAGATTAATTAAAATAAAATGAGTTAATATAAGTTTTAAATCCAAACAGACCTTAATTTTCATGCACGTTTGTTGAAAAACAAAATGGGCCGCAGCTTCATTATTGTGGGCAACATACCATTGCTTAGTTGCCAGTAGCTAGTCTTACATGCATGCAAACAATCTATTGGAGCAACCATTTTCTCTTTCATAATTAAGAAAAAAACTATCATGCTTGTATTTTTTCTTTCTTAAAAAATTTTGAAATTATTACGTCTTTAAAATTTTTCTTTCTCCATATACGTATAATTACTTAGTTTGCTTTTCATGAAAAGATCAATGAGTAAAGTAAATTTTCCAAGTGAAGGAGGTTAGAGATACATCGAAAAAAGTACATCAAATTTCAATCATAAACGTATAGCATGAATAACGAAAAAGTGACTACTTTTCCACGAACAATTTTGCAGGGCCAAAGCCGGCAGTGAATACGTACTGTTCAACAAGGCCAAAATGAGCCATTAGCAACCAAACAAGACTAATAAGCTGTCCACCTCTACTTACTTGCTGAGCATGAGCATCTGGTCGGCAATGATTTGATGCATATGACAACATCTCCACCCACACTTTGCTGATTACCTCCCATTTCTTGCCCTCCAATTTTTGTAGCTCTTTGGCCAGGATGCTTGCATCAAACAATACAGATTTGCTTTTATCTCCCTTCTCATGAACATGTTTAACATCTGTATTCACAGTAAGGAGGTTTTCACAGGCCTCTTTTTCGTTATTGTTTGGTCCTAGTCCCTTATTGTAAAAGAATCTTTTAGCCTCAGCATATGTATCTATATATCTAATATCCCCAATGCCTGCCACAACAGACATCATAGTAGGTTTCATCACTAAAAGATATAGCATGTAATCTGAAACAAGCTTACTGATGAATTTATGATCGACGATTTCGTGTTCATCAGATTGAGCTTTTTTCCCATGATCGACTTCACTTCCATGATTGTTGTGTTCTTCTTGATTAGGTTGAGCTTTTGTGATGTGATTGACTTCACTTCCATGAAAGCAGAGTTCAGTAGCAATGTGCCAAAGCAGAAGGCTCTCGTCAAAGGTAACAATTTCAATATAGTATATTTTTAGTGTTTCAAAAAGTTCTGCTTCCCCTCCGAGCTCTTTCATGCATTCTTCGAGAACGTAAGCACCTCTAGCTGATCTTTTTATCTCGATATTTTCTGGTTGATCTGATTCCTTAGATTTCTGCGACAGTTCTGCAAAGATAAATTGCCATAGATCCTTTCTTAAGGGTTTCTTGGACGCATATTTCCACTCATCTAGAAAATCTTTAGCACCCAAACAATCAACAACGTCCACTTTGCAACAATATTTGCGTATATTATGCAACAAATGAGTAGTCATCTTAGAAATGGCGTGGCAGCACTGACCATTTTCTTCATTGGAAAGTTTGGGAAGTTGCTTGAGGCAGTATGTTATCAAATTAAATCCTGACACGGATTCAGACCACCTGCGAAGTAATACTGATGTAGTCCTTGAATTATCGGTACCAGACTCATCGTTGCTGCATGGAGATTGCTTTGAACTTCTAAATTTGACATATCTACTGAAGACGGTCCAGAGTACACATGTATTTGGCTTCATGCGAGACTCATCCTTGCATGGAGACCACCTTGATCTTTTAAATTTGAGATATCTTTCGAAGATGGTCTTGACAAATGGATTTGCATCTGTCTTGTAAAGAGAAGCTGCTGTCCAATCGGAGAAAATGAGCTTGAAGATTGCTATTGCCTCCAGGCTCAAGGCACCAAGCAGCAGGGTGTAGGTAACTCGAATATCAAAATTATCTAAACCATTCTTGCAGTCTAGAAAAAAGAAGATCCCAAGGGCCACCAAAACTGAAGCAAAGGTTAGGAGGCGGAAAAAGTATCCTCCGAGAGTATGCACTACAGATACCTTGGTATAGAGAATTTCATAGATGAAATTGAGTTCAACCTCCAACACTTCAAGCGCATCTTCAGGACTTCTTCCATTTAAAAATACTCTGCTCTCCTCTATATTCTTGTAGCTAACGAGATCAACAATGAGTCCCTTGAAGACTCTGAAGAAGAAGTCGTAACCATATTTCAACACCTGAAAGTCATCTAATTTCTCATCCTTTCTCGGTTGAGAAGAATAGAAGGTGGACTTCGATTCTTTAATAACAGCATCTACTGTTTGTGACATTGTTGTAGGAAGTCTGGCTAATTTCTTTGAAGAGAATGCCTCCATGAGCTTCGCGTACTCTGGTCCAGGATCTGGTTCTGTAAACATGGTTTCTCGAAATGTACCCCAGCTTGCACGATATAAAGAACGTGTCCGTTCACTATATTTGATGACTCCTGCGAGGAAAATGAGGGAAGTCAGGAGCCATAGCTTGTTGTTTGGTAGTGTTTCCAGGAAGACATAAAACGAGGCAAAAATCTTGAATATTAGGGTGAGAAAGTGCCTAAGCTAGAGCTCATTATCCTCCAGGGCAAAAGCAGTTATGGTGTCCGGCCCACCAAGATGTAACAACAAGAACGGAGCCCAAAATGCAAGAAGGTCACTCTTTTGAATAATTTTAGATGAGTTGCTGCTGCTGGTGATGAGCCCGAGAGCGAAGCTAGCTGCCCAATCGGCTAGAAAGTAGGATGACCAGACTAGCAGAATGACCAACCTATTTCCTGTGCGTTTTCTCATGGGAGCACCCAAAAATAGAATGATTTGCAATACAAGGCTGACGAGAATTACTCCCCTGATATTCCATATCTCCCATGTCTTCCTGAGCCTTTCCGGAATGACCTCTACCATATCCTTCTTTTGGATTAAAGAATTGAAGCAGATGAATATAATTGCAATGTTTTGTCGCGATTCTTTCTACTAGACGACTTTTTAACTCTTGAGTGTAAAGTTTTCTTTCTTTGAGACAACCTTGAAAACAAAAGGGAATTACAGCTAGGTAGAAACATATTTGAAATATTCGAATGATTTAGAATGAAGAATTGCAAATAAATAAATAAAAAAAAATCATAAGTGAAGATTTATTTTTTCCAAATCATGGATATTCAAAATTCGTTTCAAGTCTTGTTCAAATTGTAAGGTGTTGAATAAGATATAGTCATGCACATGAATTGAGCCATTTAAAGTTGCCGGACTTTAACACTTGGAAAAGCCTAAGAGAATGATCAATGGAAAAAAAAAAAAAAAAAACTCAGGAATAAAAGACAAACATATGCAATTAAAAATTAATAAAGAAGAGCAACGTGATATATTTTCATCAACATATAAAAACTAATGTTAAGAAAGCTGGTATTGGTTTAGCTCAAATATTATTGCGTGTGCTAAATAAGAACATGGAACATGACGTGCCAACAGAAGGGGATTCTAGGGCCTCGATCGAGTATTGGGAGAGATAGATATCAATTTCAATTTAGATTACTTTGGTTTTAGATAGTCGTTACGCGCGTATTTGGGAATTCATGATCTATGGGAGCTATTAATATTATTATAACCAACTTAGAGGTATATAATATTTATATGATCCACGTTTATATATAGTAATTATAAAAAAGCACTACAAATTAACCACAAGCTAGAGATAAGAGATTTCTAAGAATGGATCTTAAAATTCATTTTGTTTTGATCTAAATTTGGAAAAAGTGTGGACGTTGAAGAAATGAAATCTTGAAAAGGACTCAAAGGCAATATTGTAAATCAGTCTGGTCTGATAATAATTCATCATTTTCTCTTGATCGGTTTGGACTAGACCGAACATCTATAAGAATCAGACTGGACTAGTAGCTATCTGTCTGGTCCGATCTATCCGTTCGGTCTGGCCTAATTATTTTATTATTTTTTTCAAATAAATTAATAAAAAATATTTAAATTCCTAAATTAAAATTAAGTGAATTATGTAACTAACTCTTTAAATATATATTTTACTATAATTATATTTATGATGTTGATAGTTACTACTTATTAACTAAGACTTTACTCTTTAGTATCCATAATTATTAATAATGTCATACATTTTATATATGGTTAATGAATATCAAATAATTTTTTTCTACATAGATTATTCATACTTGCTTGCAACTTAGGTATTTAAAAAAAAATTATCTAATTTTTTAATCAAGTGTAAATAGCAGAGTATGTATGAATGTATGATGTATTAACTATTTACATATAATGAAACAAATTATCACATGATTTTTGATTTATTATTAATTGGTAGCATATATTATTTTATATTTAATATGGTCAATGATAATAATTTAGATAAAAATTACATCATTAACTTATTTAATTACTATATAAAAATAATATATTAAATTATTAAAAAGATTTTTAAAATATATATATAGGGGTTCAGTTCGGACTAGTTCCAAATTTGTAGATTTCGAGACCTGACCGAATGTCATGATTCCACATATTATAAATTTAAAATACTTTTTAGACTATAATTTTTTAATATAATTTGTTTGAAAGTTTGATAATGTTGTATTAATTTTGCATATTGTTTTGGAGTTTATAAAAGTTATTTTGATTTTGGTGTTTAGATAATGATTATAGGTAATGGTTAGATGAAAAAGTTAAATATTTAAAATTGAAAAATGTTTTATGTTTGAATAATGTTGTGTTTGGATATATTTATTTTTTTAAAACTATTGGGGTGGGTGGACAATGTATGGTACTGGTCGGCCTCCTATAACTTGCTTACATTAACAGAAAAATGGGTTAAAAACTAAATCTGTAAACTAATAGAAATTTAGCAAACTTACTTTCGTTGCCCCTTTTATTAAGCTCTAATTCTCAACGACCAGCTAACTTCCTTCTGCTACCACGTTCTGGGGCTAGAAAAGGAGAGAATGAGAGATGTAGGGACTTGGAGAAAGAGATCAGCTATTTATTGTTGAAAGTGAGGACTAAGGTTGGGAAGATTGGAAAGTAAAGTATCAAAATGAAGAAGAGAAGGAAATTGTTGCTTTAAAATTACACAATTTCTAACATTATTAAAAAACAAACCACACACATTTCTAACATAACCCTTGTATTGTAACTACCAAACATTACAATTATTATTATTTTTTTATATAAGAGGTGGAGAGTTTTGAACTCAAAATTTTCAATTGAAGAATCAGATCTTATGCCATAAGGCCATCAAGCTATTGACACCATACATTACAAATTAGAGGCATATCTAAGAACTAGGCTGGCCGGTCACCAACCTCAACCTAAGATAATTTGATCTCCAAATTCAAAATGAGTAGGGTATTCACGCATTATTCTAATTTTGCACATTTTAACTATTTAAGTGGATAGTCATTAAAATTATTCTAATGATTGTGATGGGAATAAAAAAAGCTGAAATGGAAAATATCATGTGTCTTGGTCCCTTCTTCCCCTTTGTGACTATATGTGTTGTCATAAGTGGCGTGTGCAGGCATAATTTAACTGATCACCTTGTTATAGTTATTGTCACTTGCCGTTCAATTGATTATTGAACAAGTCTTAATTACTTTATATATGAAAAGGTAGAAGACTTGAATCTTTCCTTTAAAATTAACCCTGTTGACACTCCAAGCACCCTGCATGTATTACACATGACCCATTTACTGGAATATTTCCTTTAAACGAAAAGATGAGAATATAATTAGTTGCAAAGCTATAAGTCTCTAACTTTGCTTGAGAATTGGGTTACGTAGCTAATTTAGGGACTTTTCTCTGCAAATCTTTTTTATTGCAATTTGGGGGCCGGCTTTAGCCGTATTAGATTTCTAAGGAATAGGGCCACCAATCTCAAGATTTTAAATTCTTTGATTTCCCTGTTCACAATGAGCAGTGTTATTCTCTTTATTTTATATTTTTTCATTTCTATTCACGTTTTCTAACTAAAAATATACCAAATTAATAATTATGATGAGAATGACAAAATATCTTAGACGAAAAATATCATATATGTTCAATTCAAAATATCTTTTGGAATAGAAAGCAACTGAATTTATGCAAAGGTAGAATACTTGGCTGCTAACTAACTCTCTTGACACTCCAAGCACCAATGCATGTGCTACACATCCATTTACTTGAATCTTTCCTTTAAACGAAAAGATCAGAATATAGTTAGTTGCAAAGCTATAAGTCTCTAACTTTGCTTGAGAATTGGGTTTCGTAGCTAATTTAGGGAATTTTTTTCTGCAAATCTTTTTGAATGCAAATTTTGGGCTTTGAATTAATGGGCCTTTGTTTGCCCTCATTATTTTATTCTAATTCTAACACGAGGAATATATTCATGATATGTTATCGTAATCTCCTTGGTTGTTATCGATTGTGTGTTTATAGCCCATATCAATGGCATAAAAAACACACTTTCGGTATAATCTTAGCCAGATTGTTGATGTATGGAATGATGCTTGGCTTAAAATTGGAGATTACAATAGCCTTTGCACCCGAATTGACAGTGAAACACCCTGTGCCTAGAGGGTTAAGGAGTGAGTTCCTTCAAATTACAATCATATTTCTAACAATACAAGTATAAACTCGAAAAAGATAAATGGGAGAGGCTTTATAATATGTAAAATTCATATACTAAAAAAATATACATTTCACCATAAAAACATCAATTAACTTCTCGGACATGTAATATAAGAAGACTCCATAAGGTGTCCAATAACGCATCATTATCTAAAAATACCATTCTAAAGTAGAATAACTAATATCATGAACAACAATCCTCCAGTATTCTTTTGCACCCTTTGGTACTTATTCCAATATGCAAACCCACTTGTGTCTCTTAGGCACTTATTCCCTTATGCTTAACTAATTTTGCCTATGCGTCCTATTTTTTATCGTTAGCTGGAATCTCAAAGTTATTTGAAAAATAATAGAGATAATTAGGTGAGCTATCAATAACTCAGTAAGCAGTGAACCTATACTAGTATGTAAACATGAGCTAGATACAAAATGCAAAGAATAACAATCCCAAAATATGACAGTGATATTTTCATAAGCATTTCATTACAATTAAAATATAGAAAAAAACTTCTGACACAATTGAACTAAAAAAACATTTGTAATAGAAACAGAGGCTACTTTCATATCTTGTGGCAGGGCCAAAAATATTAGGGACAACTATTATATACCATGGCAGGGCAAAAATAGAGACCACTATTATATCCTGTGGTGGGGCTAGAAATAGAGACCGCTATTATTTCTTAGGGTCGGGCAAATAATCATACATAACATAATCTTATGCCTTAGGATTTTTAGATTCAATGCAATAACAAAAATAGTATATTGAAAAGATAATATCGTATAATCAGATAAAAATAAAAAATTTCACATTCACACTTTATGCCTTAGAGAAATAAAGTATAAATAAATTGCTCATGTCTACACTAATCATAATAAAATGTTAGATTTCAAAGATTAGATATAGCTATCACTACAAAAAAGACTTATAGGAGATAAATGTTAATATCAATAAGCATTTTGTCAAATAGTTAGAGCATAAGGCCTTGTTTGGGACATAAAAATGTTTCTGTGAATTGTACTAAAATTGTTTGAGTTAAAATGTTTTATTGAGTTTTGTAAAAAGAGAGTGAAAACAGTGAATAAAAATATTATAAAGTTCAAATATTGTTAGAATATAACTTTATTAATATATATTTTTTTAAAATTTGAAAAATTTGAATTGTTGTTTATGTTTTGTTTGAAAGTTTAGAAAAGTTGTAATCATTAGGTAATGACTAGATAAAAAAGTTGACTCACTCTAGCTTTTGATGGTTGGGGCTGAACCTGACCCTTTCTTTCTTCTCGGTTGCAAATTGGTCTGTGCCCTCCATGTACTTCCTACTTTTTCCTTTCCCACTTCTGTGTTGTCACTGGTTGGTTGAGTTCCCAAGGCCACCTGTCCCCCCTAATAAATGCATGTCTCTTCGACTCTAGCGGCTCTCCTGTGTCCCAAAGGTTGATCGGACAGGTCAGTTGCACCTCTTCCCACTTATCAGGAAGCTCAATTGTTCGTGCTTCCCACATGCCTAACGCAACGATTGACACCCATGTCAATTGCACCTATTGGGATCCCCAAATCGTTTTGTTGGCGTCATCACTACCAATATTGCTTCGTTTCTCGTGCACTCTCCAACCTTCCTTTGCTATAAAAGGCCTCCCCCATTACCCTTTTTCTCCATTTTTGCCTGCTTCATTATGTATTCCCTCTTCCTTGTTTCTGTGTTGCTCACTTCTCTTTCTCACTCCTCAGATTTCCCGCCATTGTGGCTTCTTTACTTTTCCAAACTCCCCTTTACCCTTACTTCTCTCTCCGCTTCCCAAACACTTCTCTGTCGTCGTCTTCCTCCTTTACTTCCTCGCTCTTCCCCATTGTCATTTCTTTCTTTCATTCCTATTGATCTCATGGCCCCCAAAGCTTCTTCTGAGTCACTACTATCGAGGTCGAAGGTCATGAGGAAGGGCAGGGTGCCCTTCCTGGCCCTTCCCTGCCAGTTACTAATGTCAGGGACTAGGGGGAAGTCACCGGGTTTGCCTCTCCCAATGCTAGGATTGTTCCTCCCCCGTATTCTTCTACTGAGTCGAGTGGCATGGGTCGTAGAGAAGGTCCCCATCATTCCCATTTCATCGTGGAGCTGAGCGATGATGAAGACTCTCGAGATTCCGAGACAGGATCTTTTTATGCCTCCCATGGGGGGCCGCTCCCACAAGCTCCATCACCAGGTGGCACTGGTTTGACGGCGAGGTTCCTCTTGGGCAAAGGGGCATGTTCCTGAGGAGAGGGAAGCTGAAGTTTTTTTTTTGGGGGGGGAGGGGGTGAACTCCTTTCTGCAGTTGGGGGTTGTCGGCCCTTTTTTCTTCTATTGGGGCTGGGGGGTGCCAGGCTCTTGCCTCAAATCTTGACAAGGCTCGGGCCACTGCCATCGAGTGGGCAACCCAGAGGCTATGATCCATCTTCGCCTAGGTAGGCTCTCCTACATTCTGCTCATTTTGTTGAGTTCTTTTTACCCTTTGCCTTTGAGTTTCTCATTATTTTCTTCATTATAAGCCACAAATTAGTTGGCGGAAATGATCGGCGAGGAGCAGGGGGAGTTAGAGGAGGCCAACTGAGAGCTTTCGACTTCAATCTAAAACAAGGGACCTGGTAGATCAACGTCCTCTCCACCAAGCGCAAAGAGCTAATCAACGAGGTGGAGTACATGAAGAAACGAAATGCGACGGACACTAAGCAACTTAAGCAGAAGAAGAAGGCATTGAAGAAGGTGTTGCTTGAGGCCGAGGGAGACATTGGTCAGTGGTCGTCAAAGTGCAAAAGCCTTGAGGAGGCCTGTGTTGTGGCCGAGTGGGATCTAGTCACCCAAGAGGTGGAGCTGGAGTCGACTCGGAAGAAGCTGCAGGAGCTCTAGCAAGATTGAGCCTTGATCGCTGGGCAGCACTTGAGGCTTTTGTCCAAGCACTTCAAAGTTACTTAGGAGGCCCAACACAACAGGAAACAGTTGTGGCAGGCCAAAGAATGGGTCAATGATCTTTCACAGAAGATGATATTGAAGAACCTTGACATCATGGCCCAAGATCTCAAAATCACTAGTATGAGGTCTCACTTGGATGACATCGCCCAACATTCTGCAGAGATCAGGTCCCGAATCGTGAACTCCAATGCTATTCGGGACTTGGCTTGGGTTTATGGCTATTGGGAACGAATGCACGAGTATCTACTGGCAGATCTTGGGTTGGATCTGCAGACCTTGGACCTGACTTCGCCTCCCCCGAACTCCCATGTGCAAGCCTATGTCAAGGACTTTGGGAAGCCAGGGTATCCCCTGTTCCCCTAGGGCACTCCTCCTACTCCACCTACTCAGTGATGGGCTTGGACTACTTGTCTTTGTACGATTTTTTGTGAAGACTTTTTTTTTGTTTGTTTTTCCTATACTTTTTAAAGAAAGTGTTGTGAAACATGTGGCAATTGTTGATGAATTGTATGGAATAATCAAAAGAGAAAAATAATAGAAATCGACACAGAAATTTAACGTGGTTTGACAATGTGCCTACATCCATAGGAGCGAGCGGTGTGAAATTAATTATCTGTAAAGTAGGGTTACATAATGTGTATTTATACTAACCCTAGACGTATGGGTGTATTTAAGAAAATTATAAAAATACCCCCCATACCCTAGACTTGCAAGTGTCTTGGCGAGGAGTACTAACCCTAGCTTCTATAAAATTTTCTTAAGAGGAAGGTCGGTGAGCACTTTCATCGAGTGGCCTTGGAAGTATGGTCGGAAAACACTACAAATTAACAAGAAGCTATAGATAAGAGATTTCTTAGAATGGATCTTAAAATTCATTTTGTTTTGATCTAGATTTGGAAAAAGTGTTGATTTTGAAGAAATGGAATCTTGAAAATGACTCAAAGCCCAAAGGCAGTGCTCTAAATCGGTCCAGTCCAGTAACAATTCATCATTTTTCTCGGACCGAACCGAACATCCATAGGGACCAGATCGGTAGTTATTGGTCTGGTCTGACTAAATTATTTTATTAGCTTTTTCATATAAATTAATAAAAATTATTTAAATTTCTAAACTAAAATTAAGTAAATTATTAATGTAGATTATATAACAAACTCATTAATTTTACTATAATTATATTTATGATGTTGATAATTACTTCTCACTAACTTAGACTTTACTCTTTAGTATGCATAATTATTAATAATGTCATACATTTTATATATGGTTAATGAATATCAAATAGTTTCATTGTACATAGAGTATTCATGCTTGCTTGCAACTTAGGTATNAATAGTTTCATTGTACATAGAGTATTCATGCTTGCTTGCAACTTAGGTATTTAAAAGAAATGACCTAATTATATTAATTAAGTGTAAATAGTAGAGTATGTATAAATGTATGATGTATTAACTATTTACATATAATGACATAAATCATCACATGATTTATTATTAATTGATATCTTATATTATTTTACATTTATATGATCAATGATAATAAATTGGATAAAAATTATATCATTAAATTTTATGATTACTATATAAAAAAATAATATATTAAATTATTAAAAATATAAAAAATATATATATATATAGGGTTTCAGTCAGATTCGGTCTGAACTGGTCCAAAATTTATAGACCTAGGACTGGACCAAATGTCATAGTTCTACATATTTTGGGACCAAGATTGAACCGTCCATAGTTTGGTCTGGTCCGGTCTAAAAATTTTTGGTCCGATCAGTTTTGCCAATCTAGACTAAATTATTTACACCTGTACTCAAAAAAGTGTGAGGAAAAAGAGTTAGGCATACATCTGGAGATTCTTTTTTTACTAGATTGAGCATGGATTTACTTACTTATTTACATTAATCTGTCTTGTTGCTCATTTGCATTTTTCTTCATTGTAAGCCACAAATTAGTTGGCGGAAATGATCGGCGAGGAGCAGGGGGAGTTAGAGGAGGCCAACTGAGAGCTTTCGACTTCAATCTAAGACAAGGGACCTGGTAGATCAACGTCCTCTCCACCAAGCGCAAAGAGCTAATCAACGAGGTGGAGTACATGAAGAAACGAAATGCGACGGACACTAAGCAACTTAAGCAGAAGAAGAAGGCATTGAAGAAGGTGTTGCTTGAGGCCGAGGGAGACATTGGTCGGTGGTCATCAAAGTGCAAAAGCCTTGAGGAGGACTGTGTTGTGGCCGAGTGGGATCTAGTCACCCAAGAGGTGGAGCTGGAGTCGACTCGAAAGAAGCTGCAGGAGCTCTAGCAAGATTGAGCCTTGATCGCTGGGCAGCGCTTGAGGCTTTTGTCCAAGCACTTCAAAGTTACTTAGGAGGCCCAACACAACAGGAAACAGCTGTGGCAGGCCAAAGAATGGGTCAATGATCTTTCACAGAAGATGATATTGAAGAACCTTGACATCATGGCCCAAGATCTCAAAATCACTAGTATGAGGTCTCACTTGGATGACATCGCCCAACATTCTACAGAGATCAGGTCCCGAATCGTGAACTCCAATGCTGTTCGGGACTTGGCTTGGGTTTATGGCTATTGGGAACGAATGCACGAGTATCTACTGGCAGATCTTGGGTTGGATCTGCAGACCTTGGACCTGACTTCGCCTCCCCCGAACTCCCATGTCCAAGCCTATGTCAAGGACTTTGGGAAGCCAGGGTATCCCCTGTTCCCCTAGGGCACTCCTCCTACTCCACCTACTCAGTGACGGGCTCGGACTACTTGTCTTTGTACGATTTTTTGTGAAGACTTTTTTTTTTTTGTTTTTCCTATACTTTTTAATGAAAGTGTTGTGAAACATGTGGCAATTGTTGCTGAATTGTATGGAATAATCAAAAGAGAAAAATAATAGAAATCGACACAGAAATTTAACGTGGTTTGACGATGTGCCTACATCCATAGGAGCGAGCGGTGTGAAATTAATTATCTTTAAAGTAGGGTTACATAATGTGTATTTATACTAACCCTAGACGTATGGGTGTATTTAAGAAAATTATAAAAATACCCCCCATACCCTAGACTTGCAAGTGTCTTGGCGAGGAGTACCAACCCTAGCTTCTATAAAATTTTCTTAAGAGGAAGGTCGGTGAGCACTTTCATCGAGTGGCCTTGGAAGTATGGCCGGAAAACACTACAAATTAACAAGAAGCTATAGATAAGAGATTTCTTAGAATGGATCTTAAAATTCATTTTGTTTTGATCTAGATTTGGAAAAAGTGTTGATTTTGAAGAAATGGAATCTTGAAAATGACTCAAAGCCCAAAGGCAGTGCTTTAAATCGGTCCAATCCAGTAACAATTCATCATTTTTCTCGGACCGAACCGAACATCCATAGGGACCAGATCGGTAGTTATTGGTCTGGTCTGACTAAATTATTTTATTAGCTTTTTCATATAAATTAATAAAAATTATTTAAATTTCTAAACTAAAATTAAGTAAATTATTAATGTAGATTATATAACAAACTCATTAATTTTACTATAATTATATTTATGATGTTGATAATTACTTCTCACTAACTTAGACTTTACTCTTTAGTATGCATAATTATTAATAATGTCATACATTTTATATATGGTTAATGAATATCAAATAGTTTCATTGTACATAGAGTATTCATGCTTGCTTGCAACTTAGGTATTTAAAAGAAATGACCTAATTATATTAATTAAGTGTAAATAGTAGAGTATGTATAAATGTATGATGTATTAACTATTTACATATAATGACATAAATCATCACATGATTTATTATTAATTGATATCTTATATTATTTTACATTTATATGATCAATGATAATAAATTGGATAAAAATTATATCATTAAATTTTATGATTACTATATAAAAAAATAATATATTAAATTATTAAAAATATATAAAATATATATATATATAGGGTTTCAGTCAGATTCGGTCTGAACTGGTCCAAAATTTATAGACCTAGGACTGGACCAAATGTCATAGTTCTACATATTTTGGGAACAAGATTGAACCGTCCATAGTTTGGTCTGGTCCGGTCTAAAAAATTTTGGTCCGATCAGTTTTGCCAATCTAGACTAAATTATTTACACCTGTACTCAAAAAAGTGTGAGGAAAAAGAGTTAGGCATACATCTGGAGATTCTTTTTTTACTAGATTGAGCATGGATTTACTTACTTATTTACATTAATCTGTCTTGTTGCTCATTTGCATAATAGGACACAATTAGTGAATACATCAGTGGCCGTAAGAAAAACTAGAGGAAAATTTACTTCCTATGAATTTTTTGTTTAAAAATATATAGTTTTTAACTTTTATATATTTGCTTTTAGGGCCAAATTTTTAAGTGCTGGTTTGAATATTTGGAATATTTTAAAATTCTATGAATAATAGTAAAATTATTTGAGTTAAGATATTTTATTGGCTTTCATAAAAGGATAGAGAAAAAGTTAAGTAAAAATATTATAAATTTAAAATATTTTTAGAGTATAATTTTTTAATATAATTTTTTCTTAAAGTTTGAAAATGTTGTATTAATTTTGTATGTTGTTTTGAAGTTTATAAAAGTTATTTTGATTTTTTTGTTTGGATAATGATTAATTAATGGTTAGATGAAAAAAGTAAAAATTTGAAATTGAAAAATATTTTATATTTGAATAATGTTGCTTTTGGATATATTTATTTTTTAAAAACTATTGGGGTGGGTGGATGGCCCCTATAACTCACTTACATTAAAAAAAAAAAAATGGATCAAAAACTAAATCTTTATACTAATAGAAAATTAGCAAACTTACTTTCATTGCCCCTTTTATTAAGCTGTAACTCTCAACGACCAGCTAGCTTCCTTCTACTGCCACGTTTTGGGGCTAGAAAATGAGAGAATGAGAGACACAGGGACTTGGAGAGAAGGAGAGAATGAGAGATGTAGGGACTTGGATAAAAAGATCCGCTATTTATTGTTGAAAGTGATAGCGCTAGCTGAGGTTGGGAAGATTGGAAAGTAAAGTATCAAAATGAAGAAGAGAATGAAATTGTGGCTTTAAAATTACACACTTTCTAACATTATTAAAAAACAAACCACACACATGTCTAACATAATCCTTTTATTTTAACTACCATACATTACAATTATTATTTTTTTATACAAGGGGTAGGGAGTTTCGAATCTAGATTTTTTATTTGGAGAATCGGATCATATGCCATCAGGCTATCAAACTTTTAACACCATACATTACAATTAGAGGGATATCTAAGAACTAGAA
Organism: Carya cathayensis; assembly: GCA_011037825.1. Lineage (NCBI taxonomy): Eukaryota > Viridiplantae > Streptophyta > Magnoliopsida > Fagales > Juglandaceae > Carya > Carya cathayensis. The sequence goes on along the minus strand of QGSO01000726.1, from coordinate 155,520 downwards.
CGGCCGGTCACCAACCTCTACCTATGATTCTTAGATCTCCCGAATCAAAATGAGTAAGGTATTCATGCAGTATTCTAATTTGGCACATTTGAACTATTTAAGTGGATAGTCAATAAAAATACACCAAATTAATAATTGTGTTGAAGGATCGACACCCGACTTTGATATTCTAATATGGTGGAAGGTGACCTCAATCAGATATCCAATTCTTGCCAATATAGCTTGAGATGTGTTAGCTATTCTGATATTTATTGTTGCTTCTGAGTCAGCATTTAGCGTTGGAGGTCAGGTCTTAGATTCATTTCGTAGCTCATTGGCCTCAACAACAGTAGAAGCTCTTATTTGCACACAAAACTGGTTGATGGCTCCCCCCATTAATTATGACTCCCAAGATGTAATGGAAGATGATGAAAGCTACAAGTTAGAAACTGGTAAGATTTATATTTGAAGAATATTTTCTTATAGTCATTTCAATTAATTATATGTTTAACATTATTTTTTATTTCTTGTAGAGATAACTTTGAAGAATATTTTGAATGAGGTTGATTGAAGATTCTTAGAAGAATATACAATTCTTTGGAAGATGATGAAAGATGATGTAATGGAAGATGATGAAAGAATTGGTTTATTAAATGAATAGTATAAATGAACATTATTGGTTTATTTTTTGTATGTGTTTTTTAAACTTTGAAGAATATACAATTTTTTGGAAGATGATGAAAGATGATGTAATGGAAGATGATGAAAGCATTGGTTTATTAAATGAATAGTATACATGAACATTATTGGTTTATTTTTTGTATTTGTTTTTTAAAACGTTGGTTTAGAAAGCATTAGCAGGGAAGTTAGTTTTAGGAATGATTGGAAAAAATCAACTTGCTACTAATTGCAATCACTATATCCAATGGATTTCTTTTTCTTCTAGAAAATGTAGCCAAAGTCAATCAATAATTTTACCAAATTAATTTACAATTTTGGCATCATCTTATTAAGTACAAGACGAGAAGTTGCGCAAAACTTTCCATTCATTAGTATTAAGAAATGAGAAATTTCTTGAAGGAGTTTTGCTTGGTGGGAATGCTTTATAATTTACATTTGTCATCTTATTCTCATGGAGAGATGAATTCTACTAATATGAAAATAATGTGCCTTTAAAACAAATAGACAGATGACATATTCTTAGAAAGTTTTCTATTTGATTTTCTTCCTAACACATTGCAACTATAATCTTTAAAAAAAAAAAAAAAAAATCGTGTCAGAACACTATTCCGAAAAACAGTGTCCGGTCAGTACCGGGTATCTGCTAAACGGAAGCTGCCCTTGTCGGGTCGGGTTGGAATGGCATGTTATCGGGTCGGGTCGGGTCGGAGAACAGTGCAACTTCCTCTGTTTCATCTTCTCCCCCTCCCCCTCCTATTGATCCTTCCAATCCACACTATCTTCACCTTGGTGATAGTCCATGATCTGTTCTTGTTACTCAGGTCCTTACGGGGTGGAAATTATCACACATGGCGTAAATCTATGCATATGGCCTTGACTACCAAGAAAAATGTTTGTTTCATTAATGGATCTGTTACGAAACCATTCGAAATATCTCCTCTTTTTTCCTCTTGCACCAGATTTAATAACATGATTTTGTCATGGATTCTCAATTCTCTTTCTAAAGAAATTGCCGCTAGTGTCATCTATGTGGAATATGCTAAGGAAATGTGGTCTAACCTTCAAGAAAGATTTTCTCAAGGTAATGGATCTCAAATTTTCCAGTTGCAAAAGGCTATTTCTTCCCTAATACAGAATGACCTCTCTGTCAGTGCTTATTTCACTCAAATGAAGGGTCTATGGGATACATTGATGAACTATAGACCCTTACCTATGTGTTCCTATGGAGGTCTGCGTACGTTGATGGATATGCACCAGCAAGAATATGTTATGCGATTCTTGATGGGACTGAAAGATTCATTTTCTCAAGTTCGTGGCTAGATCCTCTTAATTGAACCACTTCCTCCTATCAACAAGGTGTTTTCCCTTGTCCTTCAAGAAGAGTGTCAGCAAGACATTGGTTCGATGATGATTCCGAGTATTCCATCTGTTGCACTTTCTACTACTAAACCTGTCCATTAGAATAAGCCTTCTACTCGAAAAGATAGACCTATTTGCTTCCATTGCTCTGTTCCTGGGCATACTATTAATAAATGCTTCAAGTTACAGGGATATCCTCCTGGATATCGCTCCAAAGGGAAATTTCCCACTCCTTCTTCATCCTTAGCACATCAGGTTGCTTCTATAGATTCTCCTTCTTCATTCCTGCTTACACCACAACAATATCAACAACTTCTGACTCTTCTCAATTCTGAGTCCTCTGTTTCTCAGACAGCAAATGTGATCTCTCCTATTGAACACCTTTCGGGTAAATCCTTTTTTCCTTCTATTTTTCCATCAAAACAGTATCTCATTCAACTATTGCTCATGATGATTGGATCATTGATACTGGTGCTAGGGATCATATGGTCCATTCAACATCTCTTTATACTTCCTTCCATTATGCTCATAACTCGTTTGTTAAAATGCCTAATGGAATTTCTACACCAATTACACATATAGGATCCATTCATCTATCACCACAACTTATATTACATAATGTTTTGTGCGTACCTTCCTTTCAATATAATCTACTTTTTGTCAGTCAATTAACCAAATCAGCTTCTTGTTGTTTGGTTTTCTTTGGTAATGCTTGCTTTATACAAGACCTCACTAATTGGAGAACGATTGGGAAGGGTAAAGCCAAAGGAGGATTGTACCTACTGCACAAATCAATAATCCTGTTGTTTCTTCTCAAGATTTGTCTTTCAATTATGCTCTTGTTTCACAATTTACTCAATCTACATTTGATATTTGGCATAAAAGGTTGGGTCATCCCTCCTTTTCTAGAATAAAATTGTTGCCTCATCTTGTACCTACTATTTCTATTCATAATACCATACCTTGTTCTGTTTGTCCACTTGCTAAACATAGAAGGTTACCATTTCCTTCACAAAGTCAACATAGTTGCTCTTGTCCTTTTCAGCTTGTACATTGTGATATATGGGGCCTTTTTTAATATTGGTCATTGGATGGTTTTAAGTATTTCTTAACCATAGTAGATGACTTTTCTCGTAGCACTTGGGTCTACTTATTGAAGTACGAATCTGATGCTCGAGTGTTACTGCAACATTTCATTTCTATGGTTGAAAATCAATTTGATTCTAAAATAAAAACCATTCATACTGATAATGGTAGTAAGTTTGCTATGCATCAATTCTTTTCTTCTAAAGGAAAAGTCCATCAATTATCTTGTGTAGCCACTTCTCAACAAAACTCAGTTTTCCTCTTTAGTCTCCAAGTTGGGCATTATTAATACAGCTTGAAAGAGAGAAAGGGAGGGGGGGTGTTAATTAGAGATAGCTTTGCTTTAGTTTAGTTTAGATTTACTTTAGTTCAAGATCAATTCTGTTAGTTTAGTTAGTTGCATATTTTAAATTTAATTTTTCCTGCTTATATGCTTGTATATATAGCACATATCTATCTTGTAAAAGTTAAGTTGGCAAATGCAATACGAAACTCTCAGTTTCTTGCCTCAAGTCTTATCAACTACTGTGCTCACCAACTTCCAGTCTTCCAAATCCCAATGGAAAGCCTCCAAACGACTGTCTAATCCCATGCGACTTTAAGACATGCCCTCACATTTTCAGCCTTCAAACACCAAACGTGCAACATAGTTGATTTCCCCACATCTGGATTCTTTGGGTCTTGGTCCCCCTATCCTGTCTCTATTGGTGTGTGTAGCACAAAAGCCAGATCTGTCACGCTCCTCTCCAAAATGCTGCCAACGATGCAGACTATCCAATTCTAATTATCCGCCGGTATATTTCAAAATTCCCGTATCAAGAGTTATTGAATCATTGACTCCAGAACAATGGGTTGCAATGCCTCTTTTCGCGGGTGTGGATCACAATCGTATTTGATAAATCCACTAGTTGGATTTTATAACTTCTAGTGACAGTCCCCTCTTTAGCTTAAGCCAAGAAATAATAGCTGTAATCTAGTTTATTGGTCTCATTGTTTTTATTTTTATTTGTATACGTGACAATTTCATGTAAAGGAATTCTTGTCTAGTTGCCTACCCTAGCCTCTTGTCTCCTTTAGTTTATGTAAAGTTTGGATAGTGAGTTGAAATGAGATAAAAATTAAAAGTTAAATAAAATATTATTTTTTTAATATTATTATTGTTTTAAAATTTAAAAAGTTAAATTTTTTATTATATTTTGTTTAAAAATTAAAAAAATTATAATAATTAAATAAAATAAAATGAGTTGATATCAGTTTTAAATCTAAACGGGACCTTAATTTTCATGCACGTTTGTTGAAAAACAAAATGGGCCGCAGCTTCATTATTGCGGGCAACATACAATTGCTCAGTTGCCAGTAGCTAGTCTTACATGCATGCAAGCAATCTATTGGAGCAACCATTTTCACTTTCATAATTAAGAAAAAAACTATCATGCTTGTATTTTTTTTTCTTAAAAAATTTTGAAATTATTACGTCTTTAAAATTTTTCTTTCTCTATATACGTATAATTACATAGTTTGCTTTTCATGAAAAGGTCAATGAGTAAAGCTAAATTTTCCAAGTGAAGGAGATTAGAGATACATCGAAAAAAGTACTTCAAATTTCAATCATAAACATATAGCATGAAAAACGAAAAAGTTACTACTTTTCCGCAACCGATTTTGCAGGGCCAAAGCGGGTAGTGAATACGTGCTGCTCAACAAGGCCAAAATGAGCCATTAGCAACCAAACAAAACTAATAAGTTGTCCACCTCTACTTACTTGCTGAGCATGAGCATCTGGTTGACTATGATTTGACGCGTATGACAACATCTCCACCCAGACTCTGCTGATTACCTCCCATTTCTTCTCCTCCTTGAATTTTTGAAGCTCTTTGGCCAGCATGCATGCATCAAACAATACAGATTTCCTTCTATCTCCCTTCACATGAGCAGGTTTAACATCTGTATTCACAGCAAGGAGCTTTTCACAAGCATCCATTTCCTTATCGTTTGGTCCTAGTCCCTTATTGTGAAAGAATCTTTTAGCCTCAGCACATGTATCTCTATATCTAATATCCCCAATGCCTGCCACAGCAGACATCATAGTAGGTTTCATCACTAAAAGATATAGCATGTAATCTGAAACAAGCTTACTGATGAATTTATGATCGACGATTTCGTGTTCATCAGATTGAGCTTTTTTCCCATGATCGACTTCACTTCCATGATTGCTGTGTTCTTCTTGATTAGGTTGAGCTTTTGTGATGTGATTGACTTCATTTCCATGAAAGCAGAGTTCAGTAGCAATGTGCCAAAGCAGAAGGCTCTCGTCAAAGGTACGTAACATTTTCAATATAATCTATTTTTAGTGTTTCAAAAAGTTCTGCTTTCCCTCCGAGCTCTTTCATGCATTCTTCGAGAATGTAAGCACCTCTAGCTGAACTTATTTTCTTGATATTTTCTGGATGATATGCTTCTTTAGATTTCCGCAACAAGTCTGCAAAGATAAATTGCCATAGATCCTTTCTTAAGGGTTTCTTGGGCGCATATTTCAATTCATCTAGAAAATCCTGAGCACACAATGGTTCAACCACATATTTGAGACAATATTTGCGTGCATGATGCAACAAATGAGTAGTCTTCTTATAAATGCCAAGGCATAACTGATCATTTTCTTCATGGGATTCTTTCGGAAGTTTCTTGAGGCTGTATGTTATGAAATTAAATCCTGCCACGGATTCAGACCACCTACGAAGTAATAATCGTGTACCTCTCTCTAAAACAAACTCGTTGCCAGACCCATCCTTGCATTTTAACCACTTTGAACTCCAAAATTTGAGATATCTTTCGAAGATGGTCTTGACAAATGGATTTGCATCTGTCTTGTAAAGAGAAGCTGCTGTCCAACCGGAGAAAATGAGGTTGAAGATTGCTATTGCCTCCAGGCTCAAGGCACCGAGTAGCAGGGTGTATGTAACTCGAATATCAAACTTATCTAAACCATTCTTGCAGTCTAGAAAAAAGAAGATCCCCAAGGCCACCAAAACTGAAGCAAAGGTTAGGAGGCGGAAAAAGTATCCTCCGCGAGTATGCACTACAAATACCTTGGTATAGAGAATTTCGTAGATGAAATTGAGTTCAACCTCCAACACTTTAAGCGCATCTTTAGGAGTTCTCCCATAAAAAAATACTCTGCTCTCATTTAAATCATTGTTGTTAACAAGATCAACAATGAGTCCCTTGAAGATTTTGAAGAAGTAGTAACCATATTTCACCACCTCAAAGTCATCTAATTCCTCATCCATTCTCGGTTGAGAAGAATAGACGGCGGACTTCGATTCTTTAATAACAGCATCTACTGTTTGTGACGTTGTTGTAGGAAGTCTGTCTAATTTCTTTGAAGAGAATGCCTCCATGAGCTTCGCGTACTCTGGTCCAGGATCTAGTTCTGTAAGCATGGAGTCTCGAAATGTACCCCAGCTTGCACGATATAAAGAACGTGTCCGTTCACTATATTTGACGACTCCTGCGAGGAAAATGAGGGAAGTCGGGAGCCATAGCTTGTTGTTTGGTAGTGTTTCCAGGAAGACATAAAATGAAATGAAAATCTGGAATATTAGGGTGAGAAAGTGCCTAAGCCAGAGCTCATTATCCTCCAGGGCAAAAGCAGTTATGGTGTCCGGCCCACCAAGATGTAACAACAAGAACGGAGCCCAAAATGCAAGAAGGTCACTCTTTTGAATAATCTTAGATGAGTTCCTGCTACTGGTGATGAGCCCGATTGTGAAGCTAGCTGCCCAATCGGCTAGAAAGTATGATCCCCAGATGATCAGGATGGAAAGCTTATTTCCTGTGCGTTTTCTCATGGGAGCACCCAAAACTAGAAGGATTTGCAATAAAAGGCTTACGAGAATTACTCCCCTGATATTCCATATCTCCCATGTCTTCCTAAGCCTTTTCAGAATGACCTCCACCATATCCTCCTTTTGGATTAAAGAATTGAACCAGATGAATATAATTGCAAGGTCTTGTCGCGATTCTTTCTACTAGACAACTTTGTAAAGTTTTCTTTCTTCGAGACAGCGTTGAAAAAACAAGGGAATTACAGCTAGGTAGAAACATATTTGAAATATCCGAATTGCAAATGAAAATAATAAAATTATAAGTGAAGATTTCTTTTTTCCAGATATTCAAAATTCGTTTCAAGTCTTGTTCAAATTGTAAGGTGTAGAATAAGATATAGACATGCACATGATCAATTGAGCCATTCAAAGTTGCTGGACTTTAACACTTACAAAAGCCTAAGAGAATGATCAATGAAATTGTATAGTTCAGCTCCAAAAGCCTATATTTCACTTTCAAAATTTGAACTTCACAAATAGACACCTTCTAGAGATTTAGAAAAGGCAAGAAATGGCACATTGGATGAATCTCTTAATGCTACCTAAATAGATGTCCATCGTATCTAAAAATAAATAAAAAAATCCCCCGGGAATAAAAGATGAACATATGCAACTACAAATTAATAAAGAAAAGCAACGTGATATATAAATCATCAACATATAAAAACTAATGTTAAGAAAATTGGTATTGGTTTAGCTCAAATATTGCGTGTGTGCTATAAATAAGAAAATGGAACGTCATGATGTGCCAACAAAACTTGGGGATTCTAGGGCCTCGAGTATTGGGAGATCAGATAGATATCAATTTGGTTTGGTTATAGGCATACAACAACCACATTGACCTAAAATCATATCAATTTCATTTCGTTTAGATTTCGTTGGTTTTAGATAGTTGCATATTTGGGAATTCATGATCTATGGGAGCTATTAATATTATTATAACCAACTTAGAGGTATATAATATTTATATGATCCACGTTTATATATAGTAATTATAAAAAACCACTACAAATTAACGACAAGCTAGAGACAAGAGATTTCTAAGAATGGATCTTACCATTCATTTTTTTTTAATCTAAATTTGGAAAAAGTGTGGATGTTGAAGAAATGAAATCTTGAAAAGTACTCAAAGGCAATGCTTAAAATCAGTCTGGTCTGGTAATAATCCACCATTTTCTCTTGACCACATCGGACTGGACCGAATATCTATAAGAATCAGACCCGACCGGTAGCTATTTGTCCGGTCGGTTTGGCCTAATTATTTTATTATTATTTTCAAATAATTTAATAAAAAATACTTAAATTTCTAAATTAAAATTAAGTGAATTATTAATGTGGATTATATAACTAACTCATTAAAAATATATTTTACTATAATTATATTTATGATATTGATAGTTACTACTTACTAACTTAGACTTTACTCTTTAGGTATTTATAAAAAAAATAACCTAATTATTTTAATAAAGTGTAAATAGTAAAGTATGTATGAATTTATGATGATGTATTAACTATTTACATATAATGAAATAAATTATAACATTATTTAGGATTTATTATTAATTGACAGTATATATTATTTTATATTTAATATGGTTAATGATAATAATTTAGATAAAACACTACAAGAAAAACGAGCTTTTGTGACCAATTTATTACAATGAAAATAGTATTCACAACCAATTTTCGCAATCAAAATTAGTTGCAAATACTATTTTCGTTGCAAAAAATTAGCCACAAAAGTTCATTTTTCTTGTAGTGAAAATTACATCATTAACTTATATAATTACTATATAAAAATAATATATTAAATTATAAAAAATATTTTTAAAAAATATATATAGGGGTTCGGTTGTTTATTGGATTGAGCATGGGATTTACTTATTTATTTTACATTAGTCAATCTTGCCGCTCATTTTCTTAATAGGACACAATTAGTGAATACGTCAGTGGCTATCACAAAATTAAGTACCAGAGGAAAAATTGCATCCCATGACTTTGTTGTTTAAAAATATATACTTTCTAACTTCTAGAAATTAGCTTTTAGGGCCAAATTTTTAAGGGATGGTTTGTATATTTGGAATATTTGAGAATTCTGTGAATAATAGTAAAATTATTTGAGTTAAGATATTTTATTGAGTTTCAAAAAAGAATAGAGAAAAAGTCAAATAAAAATATTATAAATTTAAAATACTTTTTAGACTATAATTTTTTAATATAATTTTGTTTTAAAGTTTGACAATGTTGTATTAATTTTGTATATTGTTTTGGAGTTTATAAAAGTTATTTTGATTTTGGTGTTTAGATAATGATTAGGTAATGGTTAAATGAAAAAGTTAAAAGATTTAAAATCGAAAAATGTTTTGTGTTTGAATAATATTGTGTTTGGATATATTTATTTATTTTTAATCTATTGGGGTGGGTGGACAATGTATAGTACTGGTCGGCCTCCTATAACTCGCTTACATTAACAGAAAAATGGGTTAAAAACTAAATCCGTAAACTAATAGAAAATTAGTAAACTTACTTTCGTTGCCCCTTTTATTCAGCTCTAATTCTCAACGACCAGCTAGCTTCCTTCTGCTGCCACGTTCTAGGGCCAGAAAAGGAGAGAATGAGAGATGCTGGGACATGGAGAAAGAGATCAGCTATTTATTGTTGAAAGTGAGGACTAAGGTTGGGAAGTTTGGAAAGTAAAGTATCAAAATAAAGAAGAGAAGGAAATTGTTGCTTTAAAATTACACAATTTCTAACATTATTAAAAAACAAACCACACACATTTCTAACATAACCCTTGTATTGTAACTACCATACATTACAATTTTTTTTTTTTTTATTTGAATATGAAGTCTCATATGCCTATAAATAGATCATTTGAGAGCTTCACATTCACAACACCAAGAGCATACAACTCTCATTCAAAAGCTTTCATTCTCTCTTCTCTAAGCATTGAGCCTTAACCCTTGTTCATTTTGAGAGATATAGTTTGTGCTTGTATTGTTCTTATTTCACTCATTGAGGAGTGTTTTCTGATATCCTACCCACTATCAATTCTTGTATCAGTAAAAGGGTGTGTACAACCCTTGTGCAGTGTAGAAAGTGTTCTACACAGGGAATCGTGAATCACCACGTGTAAGGTGATTGCAAGTGTAGAGGGTGTTCTACACGGATCCTTTGTAGCGGTGTTGTTCAAAGGTGTAATAGGTTTCTATCTCCACCTGAA
>QGSO01000726.1:128448-143313 GCA_011037825.1 Carya cathayensis | reverse complement strand
TAAAAGGGTGTGTACAACCCTTGTGCGTGTAGAAAGTGTTCTACACAGGGAATCGTTGAATCACCACGTGTAAGGTGATTGCAAGTGTAGAGGGTGTTCTACACGGATCCTTTGTAGCGGTGTTGTTCAAAGGTGTAATAGGTTTCTATCTCCACCTGAAGGAGATTGAATAGTGAATTCGGGGATCCTCAAGGGGTAGCTTGAGGCGAGGACGTAGGCAGTGGGGCCGAACCTCGTTAACATACTGAGTTTGCTTCTCTCTTACCCTTACTCTTTATATTTATTGTTGTTTCATATTTTGTTTATATTTTATATTGTATATTTGATTTATAATTGTTATTTTTTTAAATACAACTCAATTCACCCCCCCTCTTGTGTTAGTCATCTGGACAACACTAACAATACAAGTATAAACTCGAAAAAGATAAAAGGGAGAGGCTCTATAATATGTAAAACTCATGTACTAAAAAATATACATTTCACCATAAAGATATCAATGAACTTCTCTGACATATAATATAACAAGACTCCATAAGGTGTCCAATAACGCATCACTATCTAAAAATACTATTCTATAGTAGAATGACTAATATCATGAATAACAATCCTTTGGTAGTCTTTTGCACCCTTTGGCACTTATTCCAATATGTAAACCAACTTATGTCTCTTAGACACATATTCCTTTATGCTTAACTAATTTCGCTAGTGCTTCCTATTTTTGATTCTTAACTGGAATCTTAAAGTCATTTGAAAAATAATAAAGATAATTAGGTGTGCTATCAACAACTTAGTAAGCAGTGAACCTATACTAGTATGTAAACATGAGCTAGTTACAAAATGTAAAGAAAAAAAAATCCCAAAATATGACAGTGATATTTTCAGAAGCATTCGATCAAAATTAAAATATAGACAAAAACTTTTGACACAATGGAACTGAAACAACATTAGTAACATAAACAGAGGCTACTTTCATATCTTGTGGCAGGGTCAGAAAGATTAGGGACAACTATTATATCCCATGGCAGGGCAAAAAGAGACCACTATTATATCTTGTGACGGGGCTAGAAATGGAGACCACTATTATTTCTAAGGGTGGGGCAAATAATCATACATAACATAACCTTATGCCTCAAGATTTTTAGATTCAATGCAATAAAGAAAATAGTATATGGAAAAGATAATATCATATAATCAGATAAAAATTAAAAATTTAATATTCACACTTAATGCCGTAGAGAAACAGAGTATAAATAAATTGTTCATGTCTACACTAGTCCTAATAAAATGTCAAATTTCAAAGATTAGATATAGCTATCACTACAAAAAAGACTTATAGGAGATAAATGTTAATATCAATAAGCATTTTTTCAAACAGTTAGAGCATAAGGCCTCGTTTGGGAAATAAAAATGTTTTTGTGAATTGTACTGAAATTGTTTGAATTAAGATATTTTATTGAGTTTTGTAAAAAGGGAGTGAAAAAATGAAATAAAAATATTATAACGTTCAAATGTTGTTAGAATATCACTTTCTTAATATATATTCTTTTAAAATTTGAAAAAGTTAAATTGTTGTATATGTTTTGTTTGAAAGTTTGAGAAAGTTATAATCATTAGGTAATGACTAGATAAAAAAGCTGACCCACTCTAGCTTCCGATGGTTGGGGCTGACCCTGACCCTTTCTTTCTTCTCGGTTGCAAATTGGTCTGTGCCCTCCATGCACTCCCTACTTTTTCCTTTCCCACTTCCGTGACCCACTTTAGTTGAGTTCTCGAGGCCACCTATCCCCGCTAATGAAGGCTAGTCTTTCCGACTCTTGCGGCTCTCTCGCGTCCCAAAGGTTGATTGGACAAGTCAGTTGCACCTCTTCCCACTTACCGGGAAGCTTAATTGTCCGTGCTTCCCACATGCTTAACGCAACGATTGACACCCATGTCGATTGTGCCCATTGGGATCCCCAAATCGTTTTCCTGGCATCATCACTATCAGTATTGCTTCGTTTCCCGCGCACTCTCCAACCTTCCTTCGCTATAAAGGCCTCCCCCATTACATATTTTCTCCATTTTTGCTTGCTTCATTATGTGTTTCCTCCTCCTTGTTTCTGTGTTGCTCACTTCTTTTTCTCACTCCTCAGACTTCCCCCGCCATTGTGGCTCCTTTACCTTTCCAAGCTCCCCTTTACCCTTGCTTCTCTCTCCGCTTCCCAAACACTTCTCTATTGTCGTCTTCCTCCTTTCCTTCCTTGATCTTCCCCATTGTCATTTCTTTCTTTCATTCTTGTTGATCTCTTGACCCCCAAAACTTCTTCCGAGTCATTGCTACTGGGGTCGAAGGTCATGAGGAAGGGCAGGGGGCCCTTCCTGACCCTTCCCTACCAGTTACTAAGGTCAGGGACTAGGGGGAAGTTGCAATGTGCCAAAGCAGAAGGCTCTCATCAATGGTAACGTTTTCAATATAATCTGTTTTTAGTGTTTCAAAAAGTAGTGCTTCCCCTCGGGCCTCTAAACTTATTTTTGCATTCTTGGAGAACGTAAGCACGTCTAGTTGAACTTACCGTCTTGATTTTTCTTGTCTATAATCTAAGTTTCCAGATTTCCGCTGCAGTTTGAGAAAGATAAATTCCCATAGATTTTTGTTGAAGGGGTATTTGGATGCTTATTTCAACTCATCTAGAAAATCCTGAGCACCCAATGGTTCAACTACATTTGTGCAACAAATTCTCTGTATACAATGCAACAAATGAGTAGTCTTCTTATAAATGCGAAGGCAGCACTAATCATTTTCTTCATTGGAAAATTTGGGAGGTTGCTTGGAGCAGTATGCTATCAAATTAAATCCTGCCACGGATTCAGACCACCTGCAAAGTAATATTGGTGTATTCCTTAACTCAGCACCAGACTCTTCCTTGCATTTAGACCACCTTGAACTCCTAAATTTGAGATATTTTTCGAAGATGGTCCTGAGTACATTTTAATTTTTTTGGCTTCTTGTCAAAAGAAGCTACTGTCCAATCTGAAAAAATGAGCTTGAAGATTGCTATTGCCTCCAGGCTGAAGGCGCCGAGCAGCGGGGTGTAGGTAACTCGAATATCAAAATTATCTAAACCATTCTTGCAATCTAGGAGAAAGAACCCAAGGGACACCAAAACTGAAGCAAAGGTTTGGAGGCCGAAAAAGTATCCTCTGAGAGTATGCACTACAAAGACCTTGGTATAGAGAATTTCGTAGATGAAATGGAGTTCAACCTCCAACACTTAAAGCGCATCTTCAGGAGTTCTCCCAGAAAAAAATAGTTTACTTTCATTCGATCCTTGTAGCTAACGAGATAAACAATGAGCCCCTTGAAGATTTTGAAGAAGTGGTAACCATATTTCTGTTGTGCCTTTAGTCTGTTCAAAAATCACACAAGACGAGAGAGAGACAATATTTAAGTGGTTCGGCAACTTGCCTACGTCCACTAAATTGGAAACTCAGTATTTTCAATATGTTTGTACAAAATTACAAATACTCATAAACAAACTCTCTATCTCTCAAAATGGCCCTCTGTTTTGGTTTTTCCCAGAACCTAAATTTCGCCCTCAGACCTCTGCCTCGATCTCTCACCTTAGTGTGGATAATTTTAATTTTCAGCAAATGACCCCCTTTTATAGGAGAAGCCATAGGAGACAAACTCCCACACTTCTTGACCAAGAGGAAGGCTTCTTTCAGTGCAACAATTTTGGTCAATATTTGCTGCTAGAGAAGGGACTTTCGGTAGGTGGGTGGNCTTTTTTCTGCAAATCTTTTTGAATGCAAATTGTGGGCTTTGAATTAATGGGCCTTTGTTTGCCCTTATTATTTTATTCTAATTGTAACATGAGGAATATATTCATAATATGTTATTGTAATCTCCTTGGTTGTTATCGATCGTGTGTTTATAGCCCATATCAAAGGTATAAAAAACACACTTTCGGTATAACCTTAGCCTTTGCACCCGAATTGACAGTGAAACACCCTGTGCCTAGAGGGTTAAGGAGTGAGTTCCTTCCACTTACAATCATATTTCTAACAATACAAGTATAACCTCGAAAAAGATAAAAGGGAGAGGCTCTATAATATGTAAAACTCATGTACTAAAAAATATACATTTCACCATATAGATATCAATGAACTTCTCTGACATATAATATAACAAGACTCCATAAGGTGTCCAATAACGCATCACTATCTAAAAATACTATTCTAAAGTAGAATGACTAATATCATGAATAACAATCCTCTGGTAGTCTTTTGCACCCTTTGGCACTTATTCCAATATGTAAACCAACTTATGTCTCTTAGGCACATATTCCTTTATGCTTAACTAATTTCGCCAGTGCTTCCTATTTTTGATTCTTACCTGGAATCTTAAAGTCATTTGAAAAATAATAAAGATAATTAGGTGTGCTATCAACAACTTAGTAAGCAGTGAACCTATACTAGTATGTAAACATGAGCTAGTTACAAAATATAAAGAAAAACAATCCCAAAATATGACAGTGATATTTTCAGAAGCATTTCATCAAAATTAAAATATAGACAAAAACTTTTGACACAATGGAACTGAAACAACATTAGTAACATAAACAGAGGCTACTTTCATATCTTGTGGCAGGGTCAGAAAGATTAGGGACAACTATTATATCCCATGGCAGGGCAAAAAGAGACCACTATTATATCTTGTGACGGGGCTAGAAATGGAGACCACTATTATTTCTAAGGGTGGGGCAAATAATCATACATAACATAACCTTATGCCTCAAGATTTTTAGATTCAATGCAATAACTAAAATAGTATATGGAAAAGATAATATCATATAATCAGATAAAAATTAAAAATTTAATATTCACACTTAATGCCGTAGAGAAACAGAGTATAAATAAATTGTTCATGTCTACACTAGTCATAATAAAATGTCAGATTTCAAAGATTAGATATAGCTATCACTACAAAAAAGACTTATAGGAGATAAATGTTAATATCAATAAGCATTTTTTCAAACAGTTAGAGCATAAGGCCTCGTTTGGGAAATAAAAATGTTTTTGTGAATTGTACTGAAATTGTTTGAATTAAGATATTTTATTGAGTTTTGTAAAAAGGGAGTGAAAAAATGAAATAAAAATATTATAACGTTCAAATGTTGTTAGAATATCACTTTCTTAATATATATTCTTTTAAAATTTGAAAAAGTTAAATTGTTGTATATGTTTTGTTTGAAAGTTTGAGAAAGTTATAATCATTAGGTAATGACTAGATAAAAAAGCTGACCCACTCTAGCTTCCGATGGTTGGGGCTGACCCTGACCCTTTCTTTCTTCTCGGTTGCAAATTTGTCTGTGCCCTCCTTGCACTCCCTACTTTTTCATTTCCCACTTCCGTGACCCACTTTAGTTGAGTTCTCGAGGCCACCTATCCCCCCTAATGAAGGCTAGTCTTTCAGACTCTTGCGGCTCTCTTGTGTCCCAAAGGTTGATTGGACAGGTCAGTTGCACCTCTTCCCACTTACCGGGAAGCTTAATTGTCCGTGCTTCCCACATGCTTAACGCAACGATTGACACCCATGTCGATTGTGCCCATTGGGATCCCCAAATCGTTTTCCTGGCATCATCACTATTAGTATTGCTTCGTTTCCCGCGCACTCTCCAGCCTTCCTTCGCTATAAAGGCCTCCCCCATTACATATTTTCTCCATTTTTGCTTGCTTCATTATGTGTTTCCTCCTCCTTGTTTCTGTGTTGCTCACTTCTTTTTCTCACTCCTCAGACTTCCCCCGCCATTGTGGCTCCTTTACCTTTCCAAGCTCCCCTTTACCCTTGCTTGTCTCTCCGCTTCCCAAACACTTCCCTGTTGTCGTCTTCCTCCTTTCCTTCCTTCATCTTCCCCATTGTCATTTCTTTCTTTCATTCTTGTTGATCTCTTGACCCCCAAAACTTCTTCCGAGTCATTGCTACTGGGGTCGAAGGTCATGAGGAAGGGCAGGGGGCCCTTCCTGACCCTTCCCTACCAGTTACTAAGGTCAGGGACTAGGGGGAAGTCGCAATGTGCCAAAGTAGAAGGCTCTCATCAATGGTAACGTTTTCAATATAATCTGTTTTTAGTGTTTCAAAAAGTAGTACTTCCCCTCGGGCCTCTGAACTTATTTTTGCTTTAAGTAGTACTTCCCCTCGGGCCTCTGAAGCAAAGGTTTGGAGGCCGAAAAAGTATCCTCTGAGAGTATGCACTACAAAGACCTTGGTATAGAGAATTTCGTAGATGAAATGGAGTTCAACCTCCAACACTTAAAGCGCATCTTCAAGAGTTCTCCCAGAAAAAAAGTAGTTTACTTTCATTCGATCCTTGTAGCTAACGAGATAAACAATGAGCCCCTTGAAGATTTTGAAGAAGTGGTAACCATATTTCTGTTGTACCTTTAGTCTGTTAAAAAATCACACAAGACGAGAGAGAGACAATATTTAAGTGGTTCGGCAACTTGCCTACGTCCACTAAGTTGGAAACTCAGTATTTTCAATATGTTTGTACAAAATTACAATACTCATAAACAAACTCTCTATCTCTCAAAATGGCCCTCTGTTTTGGTTTTTCCCAGAACCTAAATTTCGCCCTCAGACCTCTGCCTCGATCTCTCACCTTAGTGAGGATAATTTTAATTTTCAGCAAATGACCCCTTTTTATAGGAGAAGCCATAGGAGACAAACTCCCACACTTCTTGACCAAGAGGAAGGCTTCTTTCGGTGCAACAATTTTGGTCAATATTTGCTGCTAGAGAAGGGACTTTCGGTAGGTGGGTGGCTGCAAGTTCAAACGGCATTTCACACTTGGGGGGTTTCCAACAATCATCCCTTCCACCCAAGTGTGCTATACTAAGATGCTACAAACGGTTGCATCATTCAAATGATTGCATTCCTTCATTGGAATGCTGTAATCTAGTTTATTGGTCTGATTGTTTGTTTATTTTTATTTGTATACGCGACAATTTCCTGTAAACGAATTCTTGTCAAGTTGCCTGTCTCGGCCTCTTGTGTCCTCTAGTTTATGTGAAGTATAGATAGTGAGTTGAGATGAGATAAAAATTAAAAATTAAATAAAATATTATTAGAATATTATTTTTTTAATATTATTATTGTTTTGAAATTTAAAAAATTAAATTATTTATTATATTTTGTTTAAATATTTAAAAAAATTATAATAATTAGATTAATTAAAATAAAATGAGTTGATATCAGTTTTAAATCCAAACGGACCTTGATTTTCATGCACGTTTGTTGAAAAACAAAATGGGCCGCAACTTCATTATTATGGGCAACATACCATTGCTCAGTTGCCAGTAGCTAGTCTTACATGCATGCAAACAATCTATTGGAGCAACCATTTTCTCTTTCATAATTAAGAAAAAAACTATCATGCATGTATTTTTTTTTCTTAAAAATTTTTGAAATTATTACGTCTTTAAAATTTTTCTTTCTCTATATACGTATAATTACTTAGTTTGCTTTTCATGAAAAGGTCAATGAGTAAAGTAAATTTTCCAAGTGAAGGAGGTTAGAGATACATCGAAAAAAGTACATCAAATTTCAATCATAAACATATAGCATGAATAACGAAAAAGTTACTACATTTCCTCAATCAATTTTGCAGGGCCAATGCCGGTAGTGAATACGTAGTGCTCACCAAGGCCAAAATGAGCCATTAGCAACCAAACAAGACTAATAAGCTGTCCACCTCTACTTACTTGCTGAGCATGAGCATCTGGTCGACAATGATTTGATGCGTATGACAACATCTCCACCCAGACTCTGCTGATTACCTCCCATTTCTTCTCCTCCTTGAATTTTTTAAGCTCTTTGGCCAGCATGCATGCATCAAACAATACAGATTTGCTTCTATCTCCCTTCACATGAGCAGGTTTAACATCTGTATTCACAGCAAGGAGCTTTTCACAAGCATCCCTTTCCTTATCGTTTGGTCCTAGTCCCTTATTGTGAAAGAATCTTTTAGCCTCAGCACATGTATCTCTATATCTAATATCCCCAATGCCTGCCATAGCAGACATCATAGTAGGTTTCATCACTAAAAGATATAGCATGTAATCTGAAACAAGCTTACTGATGAATTTATGATCGACAATTTCATGTTCATCAGATTGAGCTTTTTTCCCATGATCGACTTCACTTCCATGATTGCTGTGTTCTTCTTGATTAGGTTGAGCTTTTGTGATGTGATTGACTTCACTTCCATGAAAGCAAAGTTCAGTAGCATTGTGCCAAAGCAGAAGGCTCTCGTCAAAGGTAACATTTTCAATATAATCTATTTTTAGTGTTTCAAAAAGTTATGCTTCCCCTCCGAGCCCTTTCATGCATTCTTCGAGAACGTAAGCACCTCTAGCTGAACTTATTTTCTTGATATTTTCTGGTTGATCTGCTTCTTTAGATTTCCGCGACAGTTCTGCAAAGATAAATTGCCATAGATCCTTTCTTAAGGGTTTCTTGGACGCATATTTCCACTCATCTAGAAAATCTTTAGCACCCAAACAATCAACAACGTCCACTTTGCAACAATATTTGCATATATTATGCAACAAATGAGTAGTCATCTTAGAAATGGCACGGTAGCACTTATCATTTTCTTCATTGGAAAGTTTGGGAAGTTGCTTGAGCCAGTATGTTATCAAATTAAATCCTGACACGGATTCAGACCACCTGCGATGTAATACTGATGTAGTCCTTGAAATATCGGTACCAGACTCATCGTTGCTGCATGGAGATTGCTTTGAACTTCAAAGTCCAGAGTACACTTGTATTCGGCTTCATGCGACACTCATCCTTGCATGTAGACCACCTTGATCTTTTAAATTTGAGATATCTTTCGAAGATGGTCTTGACAAATGGATTTGCATCTGTCTTGTAAAGAGAAGCTGCTGCCCAATCGGAGAAAATGAGCTTGAAGATTGCTATTGCCTCCAGGCTCAAGGCACCAAGCAGCAGGGTGTAGGTAACTCGAATATCAAAATTATCTAAACCATTCTTGCAGTCTAAAAAAAAGAAGATCCCAAGGGCCACCAAAACTGAAGCAAAGGTTAGGAGCCGGAAAAAGTATCCTTCGAGAGTATGCACAACAAATACCTTGGTATAGAGAATTTCGTAGATGAAGTTGAGTTCAACCTCCAACACTTCAAGCGCATCTTCAAATGTTCTCCCAAGAAAAAAGTTTTTGCTCTCCTTTAGATCATTGTAGCTAACGAGATCAACAATGAGTCCCTTGAAGATTTTGAAGAAGTAGTAACCATATTTCACCACCTCAAAGTCATCTAATTTCTCATCCTTTCTCGGTTGAGTAAAATAGAAGGCGGACTTTGATTCTTTAAAAACAGCATCTACTGTTTGTGACGTTGTTGCAGGAAGTCTGGCTAATTTCTTTGAAGAGAATGCCTCCATGAGCTTCGAGTAATCTGGTCCAGGATCTGCTTCTGTAAGCATGGATTCTCAGAATGTACCCCAACTTATAAGATATAAAGAGCGTGTCCGTTCAACATATTTGATGATTCCTGCAAAGAAAATGAGGGAAGTTGGGAGCCATAGGTGGTTTTCCGGTAGTGTTTGGAGGAGTACATATAACGTGAAGCCAACTTGGTTTATTAAGGAAACAAGGTGTCTTAGCCAGAGCTCATTTTCCTCGAAAGCATTTATGGTGTCCGGGCCACCATGATGTAACAACAGGAACGAAGCCCAAAATGCATAGAGATCACTATTTTCACCTTGCCTAGAACTTTGGGTGCTGGTGATGAGCCCGAGAGCGAAGCTAGCTGCCCATTCAGCCAGAAAGTAGGATGACCAGACTAGCAGAATGACCGACCTATTTCCTGTGCGTTTTCTCATGGGAGCACCCAAAAATAGAATGATTTGCAATAAAAGGCTGACGAGAATTACTCCCCTGATATTCCATATCTCCCATGTCTTCCTGAGCCTTGCTGGAATGACCTCTACCATATCCTTCTTTTGGATTAAAGAATTGAAGCAGATGAATATAATTGCAATGTCTTGTCCCGATTCTTTCTACTAGACGACTTTTTAACTCTGGAGTGTAGAGTTTTCTTTCTTTAAGACAGCCTTGAAAACAAAAGGGAATTACAGCTAGGTAGAAACATATTTGAAATATTTGAATGATTTAGAATGAAGAATTGCAAATAAAAAAAAATTATAAGTGAAGATTTATTTTTTCCAAATCATGGATATTCAAAATTCGTTCCAAGTCTTGTTCAAAGTGTAAGGTGTAGAATAAGATATAGTCATGCACATGAATTGGGCCATTTAAAGTTGCCGGACTTTAACACTTGGAAAAGCCTAAGAGAATGATCAATGAAAAAAAAAAAAAAAAAAAACCTCAGGAATAATATACAAACATATGCAATTAAAAATTAATAAAGAAGACCAACGTGATATAATTTCATCAACATATAAAAACTAATGTTAAAAATTAAGAACATGGAACATATAAAAATTAAGAGTACACTTGTATTCCGCTTCATGCGAGAATCAACCTTGCATGGAGACCACCTTGATCTTTTAAATTTGAGATATCTTTCGAAGATGGTCTTGACAAATGGATTTGCATCTGTCTTGTCAAGAGAAGCTGCAGTCGAATCGGAGAAAATGAGGTTGAAGAGTGCTATTGCCTCCAAGCCCAAGGCACCGAGCAGCAGGGTGTACGTAACTCGAATATCAAACTTATCTAAACCTTGCTTACAGTCTAAAGAAAAGAAGATCCCAAGGGACGCCAAAACCGAAAGCGAGCTTACAGAGCGCAAAAGGTATCCTTTGAGATCATGTATCACAAAGAACTTGGTATAGAGAACTTCGTAGATGAAGTTGAGTTCAACCTCCAACACATTAAGTGCATCTTCAGGCTATCTCGAAAGAAAAAAGTTTCTGCTCTCGTTTCGATCATTGTGGCTAATGAGATCAACAATTAGCTGCTTGAAGATTTTGAAGAAGTGGTAACCATATTTCACCACCTCAAAGTCATTTAAATCCTGCTCTTTGCTCGGTTGAGAAGAATAGAAGGCAGACTTCAATTCTTTAATAACAGCATCTACTGTTTGTGACATTGTTGTAGGAAGTTTGGCCAATTTCTTTGAAGAGAATGCCTCCACGAGCTTCGCGTACTCTGGTCCAGGATCTGCCTCTGTAAGCATGGTTTCTCGGAATGTACCCCCAGCTTGCACGATATAAAGAACGTGTCCGTTCACTATATTTGATGACTCCTGCGAGGAAAATGAGGGAAGTCGGGAGCCATAGCTTGTTGTTTGGTAGTGTTTCCAGGAAGACATAAAACGAGGCGAAAATCTGAAATATTAGGGTGAGAAAGTGCCAAGCCAAAGCTCATTATCCTCAAGGGCAAAAGCAGTTATGGTGTCCGGCCCACCAAGATGTAACAACAAGAACGGAGCCCAAAATGCATTAAGGTCACTCTTTTGAATAATCTTAGATGAGTTCCTGCTGCTGGTGATGAGCCCGATTGTGAAGCTAGCTGCCCAATCGGCTAGAAAGTATGATCCCCAGA
Organism: Carya cathayensis; assembly: GCA_011037825.1. Classification (NCBI taxonomy): domain Eukaryota; kingdom Viridiplantae; phylum Streptophyta; class Magnoliopsida; order Fagales; family Juglandaceae; genus Carya; species Carya cathayensis. The sequence continues at coordinate 131,743 of QGSO01000726.1, read as the reverse complement.
TGATCAGGATGGAAAGCTTATTTCCTGTGCGCTTTCTCATGGGAGCACCCAAAAACAGTACTATTTGTAGTGAAAGGCTGAAGAGAATGACGCCCCTGACATTCCATATCTCCCATGTCTTCTGAAGCCTGTTCGGAATGACCTCGACCATATCTCCTTTTCGTTACTTTTCCTCTACGTACTCACGTTTGGTTCGAAAAATGAACCAAACGAATGAAAGGTCGTGCTGCGGTTCTTTCTACTAGACAACTTGCTTCGAGACAACGTCCGTAAAAGGAAATTGCAGCTGCCAGCTACTGAGAAACATAATTTTTTACACTGGGATATCAGATTTATTCAAATTGAAAACAAGAATGGAGAATTGAAACAGAAATAATAAACATACGAGTTATAAATTCAACTTGGAAAAACAAAAAGAAACCTAAGAAAATGATAATTAGTGAAATTCAACTTAATTTGATAATTAGTATATAAATTTATTTCAAATATTTCACATGAATTTGTTTCACTGAAAATGATAAAATAAAAAATAAGATTACTCTTCTTTTACTTCTTTATTTTTTTGTTTTTATTTCAGTTAACAAATCAATTGAAAAGTCCAAGGTTTGAAAATTTTGGCTGCAAACAGTTGGAATTTTATTACATCGGCATTTATGATTTCATTAGCACAATATTTTATTATCTTAATATATATATATTAAATTTAAAAAAAGGACGGTGATGATGTCAAATTAAACAATTAAATGTAAAATTCAAAGCATGTTTGATGATTCCTGCAAAGAAAATGAGGGAAGTTGGGAGCCATAGGTTGTTTTTCGGTAGTGTTTGGAGGAGTACATATAACGTGAAGCCAACTTGGTTTATTAAGGACAAGGTGTCTTAGCCAGAGCTCATTTTCCTCGAAAGCGGTTATGGTGTCCGGGCCACCATGATGTAACAACAGGAACGAAGCCCAAAATGCATAGAGATCACTATTTTCACCTTGCCTAGAACTTTGGGTGCTGGTGATGAGCCTGAGAGCGAAGCAAAAAAAAAAAAAAAAATTATAAGTGAAGATTTATTTTTTCCAAATCATGGATATTCAAAATTCGTTCCAAGTCTTGTTCAAAGTGTAAGGTGTAGAATAAGATATAGTCATGCACATGAATTGAGCCATTTAAAGTTGCCGGACTTTAACACTTGGAAAAGCCTAAGAGAATGATCAATGAAATTAAAAAAAAAATAACTCAGGAATAAAAGACAAACATATGCAATTAAAAATTAATAAAGAAAAGCAACGTGATATATTTTCATCAACATATAAAAACTAATGTTAAGAAAGCTGGTATTGCGTGTGCTAAATAAGAACATGGAACATGACGTGCCAACAGAAGGGGATTCTAGGGCCTCGATCGAGTATTGGGAGAGAGAGATATCAATTTCAATTTAGATTACTTTGGTTTTAGATAGTCGTTACGGTCGTATTTGGGAATTCATGATCTATGGGAGCTATTAATATTATTATAACCAACTTAGAGGTATATAATATTTATATGATCCACGTTTATATATAGTAATTATAAAAAACCACTACAAATTAACCACAAGCTAGAGATAAGAGATTTCTAAGAATGGATCTTAAAATTCATTTTGTTTTGATCTAAATTTGGAAAAAGTGTGGATGTTGAAGAAATGAAATCTTGAAAAGGACTCAAAGGCAATATTGTAAATCAGTCTCCTCCGATAATAATTCATCATTTTCTCTTGATCGGTTTGGACTGGACCGAACATCTATAAGAATCAGACCGGACTAGTAGCAATCTGTCTGGTCCGATCTATCCATTCGGTTTGGCCTAATTATTTTATTATTATTTTTAAATAAATTAATAAAAAATATTTAAATTTCTAAATTAAAATTAAGTGAATTATGTAACTAACTCATTAAAAATATATATTTACTATAATTATATTTATGATGTTGATAGTTACTAGTTATTAACTAAGACTTTACTCTTTAGTATGCATAATTATTAATAATGTCATACATTTTATATATGGTTAATGAATATCAAATAATTTTTTTCTACATAGATTATTCATACTTGCTTGCAACTTAGGTATTGAAAAAAAATTATCTAATTTTTTAATCAAGTGTAAATAGCAGAGTATGTATGAATGTATGATGTATTAACTATTTACATATAATGAAACAAATTATCACATGATTTTTGATTTATTATTAATTGGCAGCATATATTATTTTATATTTAATATGGTCAATGATAATAATTTAGATAAAAATTACATCATTAACTTATTTAATTACTATATAAAAATAATATATTAAATTATTAAAAAGATTTTTAAAATATATATATAGGGGTTCGGTTTGGACTAGTTCCAAATTTGTAGATTTCGAGACCTGACCGAACGTCATCGTTCCACATATTTTGGGATCGAGACTGACCGGTCTTTAATTTAGTCCGATTCGATCTGAAAATTTTCGGTCTGGTTGGTTTTGTCAATCTAGACTGAATTATTTACACTCCTACTCAAAGGAGAGTGAAGAAAAAAGAGTTAGGCTTACATCTAGTGATTTTTGTTCATTGGATTGAGCATGGGATTTACTTACTTATTTACATTAGTCAATCTTGTCGCTCATTTGCTTAATAGGACACAATTAGTGAATACGTCAGTGGCTATCACAAAATTAAGTACCAGAGGAAAAATTGCATCCTACGACCTTTTTGTTTAAAAATATATACTTTCTAACGGCTAGAAATTAGCTTTTAGGGCCAAATTTTTAAGAGATGCTTTGTATATTGGAATATTTGAGAATTCTGTGAATAATAGTAGAATTATTTGAGCTTAGATATTTTATTGAGTTTCAAAAAAGAATAGAGAAAAATTTGAATAAAAATATTATAAATTTAAAATACTTTTTAGACTATAATTTTTTAATATAATTTGTTTGAAAGTTTGACAATGTTGTATTAATTTTGCATATTGTTTTGGAGTTTATAAAAGTTATTTTGATTTTGGTGTTTAGATAATGATTATAGGTAATGGTTAGATGAAAAAGTTAAATATTTAAAATTGAAAAATGTTTTATGTTTGAATAATGTTGTGTTTGGATATATTTATTTTTTTAAAACTATTGGGGTGGGTGGACAATGTATGGTACTGGTCGGCCTCCTATAACTTGCTTACATTAACAGAAAAATGGGTTAAAAACTAAATCTGTAAACTAATAGAAAATTAGCAAACTTACTTTCGTTGCCCCTTTTATTAAGCTCTAATTCTCAACGACCAGCTA
>QGSO01000726.1:0-125496 GCA_011037825.1 Carya cathayensis | reverse complement strand
TTAATATCATATACTTTTCTAACATGGCGTATACTTGTAAATGGCATAATATGATTTAATCATAAACATTTCATGGCATACATGTATCATATGGCATACTTAACATGGCATACTTATAACATACACATTGTATGCAGAAAAGATATTTAACAGATAATATTCATGAGAGATTAAATCATACGTAACAGATAAACATGTAATGACATAGCATGACATGGCATATACGATAACATACATACATAAATTGTAGTTCCCTTACCCATCACACATACACAATAAACTGATAGTAAGTTAGAGGCTAACTTACCTCGATCGTCGCGTTCTATGAGAATAGAGGCGAAACACGAGGAACTGCACAACAGCTGGAAGAGGAACACTCAAGTCCTTAAGATTTTCAATTCTGAACTCAATTGCCATATTGTGAGCACTTGCAACACTACGGGCAACGTGAGGTTTCACTATACTCGAAAGAGATAATTTGACTTCAGAAAACCTTTGCACTAAAACAAGTTCATTAAAATTATCAATAATAACCAACAAACAATTCCTTTCTCAATCCATATACTCTTAGCCATAGTCAACCACAAGATGACACCAGTCACCCCAGACTATAATCCATAACACCACTGCTTCGGGACACTGTCATACAGTTTCCCAACACTACACCATACGCTCCACACTTCTCTGCTACGCCATCCAACCCTTCGTGACACGCCATCCGGTGTATCACGACTTAGTACAGAGTACACTCACGTGAACTCTCTTCCATTCACACTACAAAACCCATCACTGCGATACACGTCTCACGGTGCATCGCTACGCGACACGGAGTACGCGCTACGCGTACTTCCTTCGCTACAACACTCATCAACACGATGCACATCACACGATGCATCGCCATACCACACGGAGTACACTACATGCGTACTCCCTTCCTTCTACGACCCACATCACTACAGCGCACGTCGCGCGGCGCGTCGCTGCATTACACAGAATACGCTACACGCGTATTCTCTTCACACAACCCGCCGTATCACATCTACGGCATCCATCTCACGCCTATACTTCACAGCACAGTCCACAAAACTACAAAATCAAGCCTAACACTTCACAACCACACTTCGTTTCACAACTACGCAGCGAACTCCACAAACACTAACTACACAGTCTACAGCCAACCAAATCAACTATGTTAAACATAAATAACTAAAGATAGAGGGTTAAGACGAGAGAGATGTGATTGCTGTCGGGAAAGAATCCAAAACTGATAATTTTAGCGGGCTGTTACAACGCTCCCACAGGCTCCATCACCAGGTGGCACTGGTTTGACGGCGAGGTTCCTCTTGGGCAAAGGGGCATGTTCCTGAGGAGAGGGAAGCTGAAGTTTTTTTTTTTTTGGGGGGGGGGGAAGGTGAACTCCTTTCTGCAGTTGAGGGTTGTCGGCCCTTTTTTCTTCTATTGGGGCTGGGGGGTGCCAGGCTCTTGCCTCAAATACAAGGCTTGGGCCGCTGCCATCGAGTGGGTAGCCCAGAGGCTATGATCCATCTTCGCCTAGGTAGGCTCTCCTACATTCTGCTCATTCTGTTGAGTTCTTTTTACCCTTTGTCTTTGAGTTTCTCATTATTTTCTTCATTGTAAGCCACAAATTAGTTGGCGGAAATGATCGGCGAGGAGCAGGGGGAGTTAGAGGAGGCCAACTGAGAGCTTTCGACTTCAAGCTAAAACAATTGGCCTGGTTGATCAACGTCCTCTCCACCAAGCGCAAAGAGCTAATCAACGAGGTGGAGTACATGAAGAAATGAAATGCGACGGACACTAAGCAACTTAAGCAGAAGAAGAAGGCATTGAAGAAGGTGTTGCTCGAGGCCAAGGGAGACATTGGTCAGTGGTCGTCAAAGTGCAAAAGCCTTGAGGAGGCCTGTGTTGTGGCCGAGTGGGATCTAGTCACCCAAGAGGTGGAGCTGGAGTCGACTCGGAAGAAGTTGCAGGAGCTCTAGCAAGATTGAGCCTTGATAGCTGGGCAGCGCTTTTGTCCAAGCACTTCAAAGTTACTTAGGAGGCCCAACACAACAGGAAACAACTGTGGCAAGCCAAAGAATGGGTCAATGATCTCTCGCAGAAGATGATATTGAAGAACCTTGACATCATGGCCCGAGATCTCAAAATCACTAGTATGAGGTCTCACTTGGATGACATCGCCCAACATTCTGCAGAGATCAAGTCCCGAATCGCGAACTCCAATGCTATTCGGGACTTGGCTTGGGTTTATGGCTATTGGGAACGAATGCACTAACATCTACTGGCACATCTTGGGTTGGATCTGCAGACCTTGGACCTGACTTCGCCACCCCCAGACTCCCATGTGCAAGCCTATGTCAAGGACTTTGCGAAGCGAGGGTATCCCCCGTTCCTCTAGGGCACTCCTCCTACTCCACCTACTCAATGACGGGCTTGGACTACTTGTCTTTGTATGATTTTTTGTAAAGACTCTTTTTTTTTTTCCTATACTTTTTAAAGAAAGTGTTGTGAAACATGTGGCAATTGTTGATGAATTGTATGGAATAATCAAAAGAGAAAAATAATAGAAATCGACACAGAAATTTAACGTGGTTTGACGATGTGCCTACATCCATAGGAGCGAGCGGTGTGAAATTAATTATCTGTAAAGTAGGGTTACATAATGTGTATTTATACTAACCCTAGACGTATGGGTGTATTTAAGAAAATTATAAAAATACCCCCATACCCTAGACTTGCAAGTGTCTTGGCGAGGAGTACTAACCCTAGCTTCTATAAAATTTTCTTAAGAGGAAGGTCGGTGAGCACTTTCATCGAGTGGCCTTGGAAGTATGGTCGGAAAACACTACAAATTAACAAGAAGCTATAGATAAGAGATTTCTTAGAATGGATCTTAAAATTCATTTTGTTTTGATCTAGATTTGGAAAAAGTGTTGATTTTGAAGAAATGGAATCTTGAAAATGACTCAAAGCCCAAAGACAGTGCTCTAAATCGGTCCAGTCCAGTAACAATTCATCATTTTTCTCGGACCGAACCGAACATCCATAGGGACCAGATCGGTAGTTATTGGTCTGGTCTGACTAAATTATTTTATTAGCTTTTTCATATAAATTAATAAAAATTATTTAAATTTCTAAACTAAAATTAAGTAAATTATTAATGTAGATTATATAACAAACTCATTAATTTTACTATAATTATATTTATGATGTTGATAATTACTTCTCACTAACTTAGACTTTACTCTTTAGTATGCATAATTATTAATAATGTCATACATTTTATATATGGTTAATGAATATCAAATAGTTTCATTGTACATAGAGTATTCATGCTTGCTTGCAACTTAGGTATTTAAAAGAAATGACCTAATTATATTAATTAAGTGTAAATAGTAGACTATGTATAAATGTATGATGTATTAACTATTTACATATAATAACATAAATCATCACATGATTTATTATTAATTGATAGCTTATATTATTTTACATTTATATGATCAATGATAATAAATTAGATGAAAATTATATCATTAAATTTTATGATTACTATATAAAAAAATAATATATTAAATTATTAAAAATATTTAATATATATATATAGGGTTTCAGTCCGATTCAGTATGAACTGGTCCAAAATTTATAGACCTAGGACTGGACCAAATGTCATAGTTCTACATATTTTGGGACCAAGATTGACCCGTCCATAGTTTGGTCTGGTCCGGTCTAAAAAATTTTGGTCCGATCAGTTTTGCCAATCTAGACTGAATTATTTACACCTGTACTCAAAAAAGTGTGAGGAAAAAGAGTTAGGCATACATCTGGAGATTTTTTTTTACTAGATTGAGCATGGATTTACTTACTTATTTACATTAATCTGTCTTGTGGCTCATTTGCATGATTGGACACAATTAGTGAATACATAAGTGGCTGTAAGAAAAACTAGAGGAAAATTTACTTCCTGTGAATTTTTTGTTTAAAAATATATAGTTTTTAACTTCTATATATTTGCTTTTAGGGCCAAATTTTTAAGTGCTGGTTTGTATATTTGGAATATTTTAAAATTCTATGAATAATAGTAAAATTATTTGAGTTAAGATATTTTATTGGCTTTTATAAAAGGATAGAGAAAAAGTTAAGTAAAAATATTATAAATTTAAAATATTTTTAGAGTATAATTTTTTAATATAATTTTTGCTTAAAGTTTGAAAATGTTGTATTAATTTTGTATGTTGTTTTGAAATTTATAAAAGTTATTTTGATTTTTTTGTTTGGATAATGATTATGTAATGGTTAGATGAAAAAGTTAAAAATTTGAAATTGAAAATTATTTTATATTTGAATAATGTTGTTTTTGGATATATTTATTTTTTAAAAACTATTGGGGTGGGTGGATGGCCCCTATAACTCACTTACATTAACAAAAAAAAAGGATCAAAAACTAAATCTTTAAACTAATAGAAAATTAGCAAACTTACTTTCATTGCCCCTTTTATTAAGCTGTAACTCTCAACGACCAGCTAGCTTCCTTCTACTGCCACGTTTTGGGGCTAGAAAATGAGAGAATGAGAGACGCAGGGACTTGGAGAGAAGGAGAGAACGAGAGATGTAGGGACTTGGATAAAAAGATCCGCTATTTATTGTTGAAAGTGAGAGAGCTAGCTGAGGTTGGGAAGATTGGAAAGTAAAGTATCAAAATGAAGAAGAGAAGGAAATTGTGGCTTTAAAATTACACACTTTCTAACATTATTAAAAAACAAACCACACATATGTCTAACATAATCCTTGCATTTTAACTACCATACATTACAATTATTATTTTTTTATACAAGGGGTAGGGAGTTTCGAATCTAGATTTTTTATTTGGAGAATCGGATCATATCCCATCAGGCTATCAAACTTTTAACACCATACATTACAATTAGAGGGATATCTAAGAACTAGAACGGCCGGTCACCAACCTCCACCAATGATTCTTAGATCTCCCGAATCAAAATGAGTAAGGTATTCATGCAGTATTCTAATTTGGCACATTTGAACTATTTAAGCGGATAGTCAATAAAAATACACCAAATTAATAATTGTGTTGAAGGATCGACACCCGACTTTGATATTCTAATATGGTGGAAGGTGAACTCAATCAGATATCCAATTCTTGCCAATATAACTCCAGATGTGTTAGCTATTCCGATATCTACTATTGCTTCTGAGTCGGCACTTAGCGTTGGAGGTCGGGTCTTAGATTCATTTCGTAGCTCATTGGCCCCAACAACAGTTGAAGCTCTTATTTGCACACAAAACTGGTTGATGGCTCCCTCCATTAAGTATGACTCCCAAGATGTAATGGAAGATGATGAAAGCTATAAGTTAGAAACCGGTAAGATTTATATTTGAAGAATATTTTCTTATAGTCATTTCAATTAATTATATGTTTAACATTATTTTTTATTTCTTGTAGAGATAACTTTGAAGAATATTTTGAATGAGGTTGATTGAAGATTAGAAGAATATACAATTCTTTGGAAGATGATGAAACATGATGTAATGGAAGATGATGAAAGCATTGGTTTATTAAATGAATAGTATACATGAACATTATTGGTTTATTTTTTGTATTTGTTTTTTAAAACGTTGGTTTAGAAAGCATTAGCAGGGAAGTTGGTTCTAGGAATGATTGGAAAAAATCAAGTTGCTACTAATTGCAATCACTATATCCAATGGATTTCTTTTTCTTCTAGAAAATGTAGCCAAAGTCATTAAAGTCAATCAATAATTTCACCAAATTAATTTACAATTTTGGCATCATCTTATTAAGTACAAGACGAGAAGTTGCGCAAAACTTTCCATTCATTAGTATTAAGAAATGAGAAATTTCTTGAAGGAGTTTTGCTTAGTGGGAATGCTTTATAATTTACATTTGTCATCTTATTCTCATGGAGAGATGAATTCTACTAATATGAAAATAATTTGCCTTTAAAACAAATAGACAGATCATATTCTTAGAAAGTTCTCTATTTGATTTTCTTCCTAACACATTGCAACTATAATCTTAAAAAAAAAAAAAAAAAATCTGGTCGGAACACTATTCCGAAAAACAGTGTCGGGCCGGTACCGGGTATAGGCTAAACGGAAGCTGCCCTTGTCAAGTCGAGTCGGAATGGCATGTTATCGGGTCGGGTTGGAGAACAGTGCGACCTCCTCTGTTTCATCTTCTCCCCCTCCCCCTCCTACTGATCCTTCCAATCCATACTATCTTCATCTTGGTGATAGTCCAGGATCTGTTCTTGTTACTCAGGTCCTTAAGGGTGGACATTATCACACATGGCGTAAATCTATGCATATGGCCTTGACTGCCAAGAACAATGTTTGTTTCATTAATGAATCTGCTACGAAACCATCCGAAATATCTCCTCTTTTTTCCTCTTGCACCAGATTTAATAACATGATTTTGTCATGGATTCTCAATTCTCTTTCTAAAGAAATTGCCACTAGTGTCATCTATGTGGAATTTGCTAAGGAAATGTGGTCTGACCTTCAAAAAAGATTTTCAAAAGGTAATGGATCTCAAATTTTCCAGTTGCAAAAGGCTATTTCTTCCCTAATACCGAATGACCTCTCTGTCAGTGCTTATTTCACTCAAATGAAGGGTCTATGGGATACGTTGATGAACTATAGACCCTTACCTATGTGTTCCTATGGAGGTCTGCGTACGCTGATGGATATGCACCAGCAAGAATATGTTATGCGATTCTTGATGGGGCTGAAAGATTCATTTTCTCAAGTTCATGGCTAGATCCTCTTAATTGAACCACTTCCTCCTATCAACAAGGTGTTTTCCCTTGTCCTTCAAGAAGAGCGTCAGCAAGACATTGGTTCAATGATGATTCCGAGTATTCCATCTGCTGCACTTTCTTCTACTAAACCTGTCCATTAGAATAAGCCTTCTACTCGAAAAGATAGACCTATTTGCTTCCATTGCTATGTTCCTGGGCATACTATTGACAAATGCTTCAAGTTACATGGATATCCTCCTGGATATCGCTCCAAAGGGAAATTTCCCGCTCCTTCTTCATCCTTAGCACATCAGGTTGCTGCTATAGATTCTCCTTCTTCATTCCTGCTTACACCACAACAATATCAACAGCTTCTGACTCTTCTCAATTCTGAGTCCTCTGTTTCTCAGACAGCAAATGTGATCTCTCCTATTGAACACCTTTCGGGTAAATCCTTTTTTCCTTCTTTTTTTCCATCAAAACAGTATCTCATTCAACTATTGCTCATGATGATTGGATCATTGATACTGGTGCTAGGGATCATATGGTCCATTCCACATCTCTTTATACTTCCTTCCATTATGCTCATAACTCGTTTGTTAAAATGCCTAATGGAATTTCTACACCAATTACACATATAGGATCCATTCATCTATCACCACAGCTTATATTACATAATGTTTTGTGCGTACCTTCTTTTTAATATAATCTACTTTTTGTCAGTCAATTAACCAAATCAGCTTCTTGTTGTTTGGTTTTCTTTGGTAATGCTTGCTTTATACAAGACCTCACCAATTGGAGAACGATTGGGAAGGGTAAAGCCAAAGGTGGATTGTACCTACTGCACAAATCAATAATCCTGTTGTTTCTTCTAAAGATTTGTCTTTCAATTATGCTCTTGTTTCACAATTTACTCAATCTACATTTGATATTTGGCATAAAAGGTTGGGTCATCCCTCCTTTTCTAGAATAAAATTGTTGCCTCATCTTGTACCTACTATTTCTATTCATAATACCATACCTTGTTCTGTTTGTCCACTTGCTAAACATAGAAGGTTACCATTTCCTTCACAAAGTCAACATAATTGCTCGTCCTTTTCAGCTTGTACATTGTGATATATGGGGCCTTTTTTAATATCGATCATTGGATGGTTTTAAGTATTTCTTAACCATAGTAGATGACTTTTCTCGTAGCACTTGGGTCTACTTATTGAAGTACGAATCTGATGCTCGAGTGTTACTACAACATTTCATTTCTATGGTTGAACATCAATTTGATTCTAAAATAAAAACCATTCATACTGATAATGGTAGTGAGTTTGCTATGCATCAATTCTTTTCTTCTAAAGGAAAAGTCCATCAATTATCTTGTGTAGCCACTTCTCAACAAAACTCAGTTTTCCTCTTTAGTCTCCAAGCTGGGCATTATTAATACAGCTTGAAAGAGAGAAGGGGGGGGTGTTAATTAGAGATAGCTTTGCTTTAGTTTAGTTTAGTTTTACTTTAGTTCAAGATCAATTCTGTTAGTTTAGTTAGTTGCATATTTTAAATTTAATTTTTCCTGCTTATATGCTTGTATATATAGCACATCTATCTTGTAAAAGTTAAGTTGGCAAATGCAATACGAAACTCTCAGTTTCTTGCCTCAAGTCTTATCAATTACTGTGCTCACCAACTTCCAGTCTTCTAAATCCCAATGGAAAGCCTCCAAACGACAGTCTAATCCCATGCGACTTTAAGACGTGCCCACACATTTTCAGCCTTCAAACACCGAACGTGCAACATAGTTGATTTCCCCACATCTGGATTCTTTGGGTCTTGGTCCCTCTATCCTGTCTGATCTATTGGTGTGTGTAGCACAAAAGCCAGATCTGTCACGCTCCACTCCAAAATGCTGCCAACGATGTAGACTATCCAATTCTATGTATCAAAAAAAAAAAATTCTAATTATCCGCCGGCTATATTCCAAAATTTCCATATCAAGAGTTATTGAGTCATTGACTCTAGAACGATGGGTTGCAATGCCTCTTTTCGCGGGTGTGGATCACAATCGTATTTGATAAATCCACTAGTTGGATTTTATAACCTCTATTGTGACAGTCCCCTCTTTAGCTTAAGCCAAGAAATAACAGTTGTAATCCAGTTTATTGGTCTCATTGTTTGTTTATTTTTATTTGTATACGCGACAATTTCATGTAAAGGAATTCTTGTCAAGTTGCCTACCCTAGCCTCGTCTCCTTTAGTTTATGTAAAGTTTGGATAGTGAGTTGAAATGACATAAAAATTAAAAGTTAAATAAAATATTATTTTTTTAATATTATTATTGTTTTAAAATTTAAAAAGTTAAATTTTTTACTATATTTTGTTTAAAAATTATAATAATTAAATTAAATAATATAAAATGAGTTGATATCAGTTTTAAATCCAAACGGGACCTTAATTTTCATGCACGTTTGTTGAAAAACAAAATGGGCCGCAGCTTCATTATTGTGGGCAACATACCATTGCTCAGTTGCCAGTAGCTAGTCTTACATGCATGCAAACAATCTATCGGAGCAACCATTTTCTCTTTCATAATTAAGAAAAAAACTATCATGCTTGTATTTTTTTTTCTTAAAAAATTTTGAAATTATTACGTCTTTATAATTTTTCTTTCTCTATATACGTATAATTACTTAATTTGCTTTTCATGAAAAGGTCAATGAGTAAAGTAAATTTTCCAAGTGAAGGAGATTAGAGATACATCGAAAAAAGTACATCAAATTTCAATCATAAACATATAGCATGAATAACGAAAAAGTTACTACTTTTCCACAACCAATTTTGCAGGGCCAAAGCCGGTAGTGAATACGTACTGCTCAACAAGGCCAAAATGAGCCATTAGCAACCAAACAAGACTAATAAGCTGTCCACCTCTACTTACTTGCTGAGCATGAGCATCTGATCGACTATGATTTGATGCGTATGACAACATCTCCACCCAGACTCTGCTGATTACCTCCCATTTCTTCTCCTCCTCAAATTTTTAAGCTCTTTGGCCAGCATGCATGCATCAAACAATAGAGATTTGCTTCTATCTCCCTTCACATGAGCTGGTTTAACATCTGTATTCACAGCAAGGAGGTTTTCACAAGCCTCCTTTTCGTTATTGTTTGGTCCTAGTCCCTTATTGTGAAAGAATCTTTTAGCCTCAGCACATGTATCTCTATATCTAATTTGCCCAATACCTGCCACAACAGACATCATGGTAGGTTTCATCACAAGAAGATATAGCATGTAATCTGAAACCAGCTTACTGATGAATTTATGACATTGATAATCATCAGATTTTTTATCGTGATCCACTTGACTTCCATCATGATAGTTGAGTTCTTGTTCATCAGGTTGAGCTTTTATATCGTGATCGTCTTCACTTCCATGATAGCAGAGTTCAGTAGCAATGTGCCAAAGCAGAAGGCTCTCATCAAAGGTTACATTTTCAATATAATCTTTTTTTAGTGTTTGAAAAAGTACTGCTTCCCTTTCGAGCATCGTTTTCATGCATTCTTCAAGAACGTAAGCACCTCTAGCTGAACTTATTTTCTTGATCTTTTCTGGTTGATCTGCTTCTTTAGATTTCTGCAACAGTTCTGCAAAGATAAATTGCCATAGATCCTTTCTTAAGGGTTTCTTGGATGCATATTTCCACTCATCTAGAAAATCTTTAGCACCCAAACAACCAACAACGTCCACTTTGCAACAATATTTGCGTATATTATGCAAATCTTTAGCACTGAAACAATCACAACGTCCACTTTGCAACAACATTTGCGTATATTATGCAACAAATGAGTAGTCATCTTAGAAATGGCACGGCAGCACTGATCATTTTCTTCATTGGAAAGTTTGGGAAGTTGCTTGAGGCAGCATGTTATCAAATTAAATCCTGACACTGATTCAGACCACCTGCGAAGTAATACTGATGTAGTCATTGATCTTTTAAATTTGAGATATCTTTCGAAGATGGTCTTGACAAATGGATTTGCATCTGTCTTGTCAAGAGAAGCTACAGTCCAATCCGAGAAAATGAGCTCGAAGATTGCTATTGCCTCCAGGCTCAAGGCACCAAGCAGCAGGGTGTAGGTAACTAGAATATCAAAATTATCTAAACCATTCTTGCAGTCTAGAAAAAAGAAGATCCCAAGGGCCACCAAAACTGAAGCAAAGGTTAGGAGGCGGAAAAATTATCCTCCGAGAGTATGCACTTCAGATACCTTGGTATAGAGAATTTCGTAGATGAAATTGAGTTCAACCTCCAACACTTCAAGTGCATCTTCAGGACTTCTTCCATTAAAAATACTCTGCTCTCCTTTAGATCCTTGTAGCTAACGAGATCAACAATGAGTCCCTTGAAGATTTTGAAGAAGTAGTAACCATATTTCACCACCTCAAAGTCATCTAATTTCTCATCCTTTCTCCGTTGAGAAAAATAGAAGGCGGACTTCGATTCTTTAAAAACAGCATCTACTGTTTGTGACATTGTTATAGGAAGTCTGGCTAATTTCTTTGAAGAGAATGCCTCCATGAGCTTCGCGTACTCTGGTCCAGGATCTGGTTTTGTAAACATGGATTCTCGGAATGTACCCCAACTTATAAGATATAAAGAGCGTGTCCGTTCAGCATATTTGATGATTCCTGCAAAGAAAATGAGAGAAGTTGGGAGCCATAGGTTGTTTTTCGGTAGTGTTTGGAGGAGTACATATAACGTGAAGCCAACTTGGTTTATTAAGGAAACAAGGTGTCTTAGCCAGAGCTCATTTTCCTCGAAAGCAGTTATGGTGTCCGGGCCACCATGATGTAACAACAGAAACGAAGCCCAAAATGCATAGAGATCACTATTTTCACCTTGCCTAGAACTTTGGGTGCTGGTGATGAGCCCGAGAGCGAAGCTAGCTGCCCATTCAGCCAGAAAGTAGGATGACCAGACTAGTAGAATGACCAAACTATTTCCTGTGCGTTTTCTCATGGGAGCACCCAAAAATAGAATGATTTGCAATAAAAGGCTGACGAGAATTACTCCCCTGATATTCCATATTTCCCATGTCTTCCTAAGCCTTTCCGGAATGACCTCTACCATATCCTTCTTTTGGATTAAAGAATTGAAGCAGATGAATATAATTGCAATGTCTTGTCGCGATTCTTTCTGCTAGACGACTTTTTAACTCTGGAGTGTAAAGTTTTCTTTCTTTGAGACAGCCTTGAAAACAAAAGGGAATTACAGCTAGGTAGAAACATATTTGAAATATTCGAATGATTTAGAATGAAGAATTGAAAAAAAAAAAAAAAAAATTATAAGTGAAGATTTATTTTTTCCAAATCATGGATATTCAAAATTCGTTCCAAGTCTTGTTCAAAGTGTAAGGTGTAGAATAAGATATAGTCATGCACATCATGAATTGAGCCATTTAAAGTTGCCGGACTTTAACGTACACTTGGAAAAGCCTAAGAGAATGATCAATGAAATAAAAAAAAATAACTCAGGAATAAAAGACAAACATATGCAATTAAAAATTAATAAAGAAAAGCAACGTGATATATTTTCATCAACATATAAAAACTAATGTTAAGAAAGCTGGTATTGGTTTAGCTCAAATATTATTGCGTGTGCTAAATAAGAACATGGAACATGACGTGCCAACAGAAGGGGATTCTAGGGCCTCAGATCGAGTATTGGGAGAGATACATATCAATTTCAATTTAGATTACTTTGGTTTTAGATAGTCGTTACGCGCGTATTTGGGAATTCATGATCTATGAGAGCTATTAATATTATTATAACCAACTTAGAGGTATTTAATATTTATATGATCCACGTTTATAGTAATTATAAAAAAACACTACAAATTAACCACAAGGTGGAGATAAGAGATTTCTAAGAATGGATCTTAAAATTCATTTTGTTTTGATCTAGATTTGGAAATAGTGTGAATTATGAAGAAATGGAATCTTTGAAAAGGACTCGAAGGCAATGCTGTAAATTGGTTTGGTCGGGTAATAATCCATCATTTTCCCTGGGCTCGACCGGTCCGGTTGGTCTGGTTTTGCCAAATTATTTTATTATTATTTTTCATTATTTTTTCAAATAAATTAATAAAAAGTTTATTTAAATTATTAAATTAAAATTAAGAGAATTATTAATGTGAATTATGTAACTAACTCATTAAAATGTATTTTACTATAATTATATTTATGATGTTGATAGTTACTACTTACTAACTTAGACTTTAATCTTCAGTATGCATAATTATTATTAATGCCATACATTTTATATGTGGTTAATGAATATCAAATAATTTCATTATACATAGAGTATTCATGCTTGCTTGCAACTTATGTATTTAAAAAAACATTACCTAATTATTTTAATTAAATGTAAATAGTAGAGTATTTATGAATGTATGATGTATTAACTATTTATATATAATAACATAAATTATCACAATGACTTTTTTGTTTAAAAATATATAGTTTTTAGCTTCTATAAATTAGTTTTTAGGGCCAAATTTTTAAGGGCTGGTTTGTATATTTGGAATATTTTAGAATTATGTGAATAATAGTAAAATCATTTGAGTAAAGATATTTTTTTGGATTTCGAAAAATGATAGAGAAAAAGTTGAATAAAAATATTATAAATTTAAAATATTTTTAGAGTAGAATTTTTTAATATAATTTTGTTTTAAAGTTGACAATGTCGTATTAATTTTGTATGTTGTTTTGAAGTTTATAAAAGTTATTTTGATTTTTATATTTAGATAATAATTAGGTAATAGTTGAATGAAAAAGTTAAAAATTTAAAATGAAAAAATGCTTTATGTTTGAATAAAGTTGTGTTTGGATATATTTATTTTTTCAAAACTATTTGGGTGGGTGGACGGCCCCTATAACTCGCTTACATTAACAAAAAAATGGATCAAAAACTAAATCCGTAAACTAATAGAAAATTAGCAAACTTACTTTCATTGGCCCTTTTATGAAGCTGTAACTCTCATCGACCAGCTAGCTTCGCCACGTTTTGTGGCTAGAAAAGGAGAGACTGAGAGATGCAGGGACTTGGAGAAGAGGAGAGAACGAGAGATGTAGGGTCTTGGAGAAAGAAATCAGCTATTTATCGTTGAAAGTGCGAGCTGAGGTTGGAAAGATTGGAAAGTAAAGTATCAAAATGAAGAAGAGAAGGAAATTGTGGCTTTAAAATTACACAATTTCTAACATTATTAAAAAACAAACCACACACATTTCTAACATAACCCTTGTATTTTAACTACTATACATTATAAGTATTATTTTTTTATACAAGGGGTAGGGAGTTTCAAATCCAGATTTTTTATTTGGAGAATCAGATTATATGCCATTAGGCTATCAAACTTTTAACACCATACATTACAATTAGAGGCATATCTAAGAACTAGAACGGCCGGTCACCAACCTCTACTTATGATTCTTAGATCTCCCGAATCAAAATGAGTAGGGTATTCACGCAGTATTCTAATTTGGCACATTTTAACTATTTAAGTGGATAGTCAATAAAAATGCACTAAATTAATAATTGTGATTGGAATGAAAAAAAAAAAAAACTGAAATGGAAAATATCATGTCTCTTGATCCTTTCTTCTCCTTTGTGGGTCATTTCTGACTACACGTGTATTGTCATAAGTGGTGTGTGCAGGCATAATTTGATTGATAATCTCGTTATAATTGTTGTCCGATGGGCATCAAGGTGGACCAAGTCTTAAGGGATTCCTTCCCCACGAGTTCATATCATTGTCACTTATGGTTCAATGGATTATTGAACAAGTCTTAATTACTTTATGTAAAGGTAGAAGATTGAATCTTTCATTTAATATTAACTCTTATGACACTCCAAGCACCAATATGTTACACATGAGTCATTTACTTGAATCTTTCCTTTAAAATTAAAGATCAGAATATAATTAGTTGCAAAACTTTAAGTCTCTAAATTTGCTTGAGAATTGGGTTTCGTAGCTAATTTTGTGACTTTTTTTCTTCAAATCTTTTTGATTGCAAATTGTGGGCTTTGAATTAATGGGCCTTTGTTTGCTCTCATTATTTATTTCTGATTCTAACATGAGGAATATATTAATGGGATGTTATCGTAATCTCCTTGGATCTGGTTATTATCGATCGTGTGTTATCTCCCATATCAATGGCAGAAAAAACTTACTTTCGGTATAACCTCAGACTCATTCGGCTCTATGGGACTCTTTGACTACTCTTGGCCTAAACATAGAAGATCTGAAAACGGATTGTTTGGAAGCCTATGTTTTGGTGATTAATGACCTCCTCCAATTGATTCTTTTCCTTGGGAAGGAGATTCAGGAAACACTGTTTGGTAATTAACAAGTGCATGATTCAAGGAAAGTCATACAATCCCAATCATTATTGTATTATTATTTATATTATGATATATAGATAGAATTTGAAGAAGCTCTAATTTTTTCTTATGCATTTTCAATATATGAAAACATAACATATCAAAAATAATAATAAATGTTTTGGGGCCCTATTTCCCCATGGATTTGTCCATTTTTCCAAGTTCCCATTCCCTCCTACTTAAACTTGCAAACAAAAGAATTCATTGTATGATATTTTACATAAAAAAATATATTCGTTTCATTCCCTTTGCCCCTTTCAAACCAGTTAGACTGTGCGAAATAATGATCCTTGCGGCATACACACACATATATACTTGTAGTAGAGCAACGTCTAAGGTGTATTTGCCTAGTTGGGTGAAACAGTTTTCTTACAAAAATAATATGGCTTTTACAAGAAAAATTGGTTAATAAATAATTTAATGCATAGAAAAAAGTGATACAAGTTTACAAAATAAAGTATCATACGTGCCTAATGTCAACTGTGTTTGAATTTTTTAATACATAATTCAGGATGTTGTGTTACTTTTCTGCAGGATTTATTAGGGATATTGAATTTTTTATGATGTTGCTTGAGTTTGATCTATATCTACACCAAGTTAAATCACTTAATCTTTTACGACCACCTGGGCTGTAGCATCTTTCTCCTTGAGCGGGTTTTAAGAACTCATTAATACTGACAGAGTATAACAACCGCATCACATAATACGAGTTTAGTATTAATCAGGGAGCGGTGCTACTTTGTTGCCAGAGTAACACCGCTCAATCTTACAGCTAGACATTTTTAAACTTTTATTTTATTTTATTTTCATATTTTAAAAAAATTAAAAAAATAAACCAATATATTTAAAATCATTTTCTTAATTATTAAGTAAAAATAAATAAAAAATAAAAATTTTGAGTGATACACTTGAGCGGTAGAATACATGTGATAAAGTAGTGTTTTTCTTAATCAGAACACAGGAGGCAAAGTGGTTTTTTTCGCATTTGGGTATTGAGAGTACCTCAAATGCTCATAATATTTCTCACTACTATTCATTACTTTATTATTACTTTTCACCTACTTTTATTACTATTCATTACTTTTCACATATTTTTTATTACTTTATTATTACTTTTTACCTACTTTTTATTACTCTTCTTAACACCCAAATCCACCTACTATGGACAAGACAAGCAACCCATGGACATGTCAAAAAAATAAAAATAAAATTTGATTTCTTTAAAAACAAAAAAAGGAACTGCATAAACATTCACAATTTTTGCAAGCCATGCTCTGCACACGAGTTCCAAAATCCTGAAAGAGTATAAATAACTAACAAAAAATATTCAAAACTAAAGGCTTGAGATTACAAGAATACATTTAAAAAAGAAAAAGAAAAAGGATTTAGGTATATAATGGTCACTG
Source organism: Carya cathayensis (assembly GCA_011037825.1). Lineage (NCBI taxonomy): Eukaryota > Viridiplantae > Streptophyta > Magnoliopsida > Fagales > Juglandaceae > Carya > Carya cathayensis. The sequence goes on along the minus strand of QGSO01000726.1, from coordinate 108,868 downwards.
CAATTGCAACTGCATGGCCAAAAAATATAAAATCAAACAGAAAGTGTAAAATAAGAATCTTATCAAATTATTAATTTTTTGAAACAATATGCTTACAAACTTAAGAAATTGGCTGTGGAGAAAATTTTGAGACAAGCTATGGTTCACTTATCTAGTATATGAAAGAAAATCCTCATTCTGATGCCAAACCAGAAAAAATTATATGAGAGAACAAGTCAAGCATGCATAGTAGCAAATACTCTTACATCTAGGACTTTAATGTGCGTAACTACACATATCTCTTTGAACAAAAGAGTAATACTCTCTTTGAATTTAAGCACTAGAAAAATAGAAGAATGTGCATAACTACACATATAAGGCACCCATTAGGAAATTACATCTGATAATTCAGATTTGACCTTTAGCGATTAGCTGAAAGAGCAAGAGAATGGAAACAATTGTTTGTGAAAGAAGTAAAGCACTTTGTCACTTATTTAAGGTCCAACAAAGAAAAAGAGCAAAACACTCTATGCCATTACAGGGCCTATAAAGGATAAGTCAAGGAAAATAGAAGGCTAGAAGATTGAAAGCATAAATGGGTAGTGACAGTAATTTCTAAGTCACCTGAGCACCATGATAAAATTTTAAACGCAAACGAAAGGACAGTTACAATCATCATAAGTGAGATGAATAATATTATCATATATAATGCTGGGGCATGCAATACAAAGATATTATGAGCTTAAACAAAACACCAGTCAGCTTATAGATAGTTGAATTTTTCTAGGTGATTATATCCCAATTCAATTGATTCTTTCCAGTTTCCAACATGCAAGCGAAGGAGATTAGAGATATATCGAAAAAGGCACATCAAATTCCAATCATAAACATATAGCATGAATAACGAAAAAGTTACTACTTTTCCACAATCAAATTTGCAAGGACAAAACCGGCAGTGAATACGAACTGCTCAACAAGGCCAAAATGAGCCATCAGCAACCAAACAAGATTGATAAGCTGTCCACCTCTACTTATTTGCTTAGCATGAGCATCTGACAACATCTCCACCCAGACTTCGCTGATTACCTCCCATTTCTTCTCCAATTTTTGAAGCTCTTTGGCCAGCATTCATGCATCAAACAATATAGATTTGCTTCTATCTCCCTTCGCAAGAGCAGGTTTAACATCTGTATTCACAGCAAGGAGGTTTTCACAAGCATCCTTTTCGATATTGTTTGGTCCTAGGCCCTTATTGCGAAAGAATCTTTTAGCCTCAGCACATGTATCTCTATATCTAATTTGCCCAATACCTACCACAGCAGACATCATAGCAGGTTTCATCGCTAGAAGATATAGCATGTAATCTGAAACCAGCTTACTGATGAATTTATTATGTTGATAATCATCAGCTTTGTGTTGACTTCCATGATAGCAGAGTTCAGTAGCAATGTGCCAAAGCAGAAGGCTCTCGTCGAAGGTAACATTTTCAATATATTCTGTTTTTAATGTTTCAAGAAGTACTACTTCCCCTCCGAGCTGTTTTTTACAATATTCTTCGAGAACGTAAGCACCTCTAGCTGAACTTATTTTCTTGATATTTTCTGGTTGATCTGCTTCTTTAGATTTCCGCAACAGTTCTTCAAAGATAAATTCCCATAGATCTTTTCTTAAGGGTTTTTTGAGCACATATTTCAACTCATCTAGAAAATCCTGAGCACCCAATGGTTCAACCACATATTTGAGACAATATTTGCGTACATTATGCAACAAATGAGTAGTCTTCTTATAAATGCCAAGGCATAACCGATCATTTTCTTCATGGGATTTTTTTGGAAGTTTCTTGAGGCAGTATGTTATCAAATTAAATCCTGCCACGTATTCAGACCAATAGCGAAGTAATACTGGTGTAACTCTCACTGAAAACTCGTTGCCAGACTCATCAGACCACCTTGAACTCCAAAATTTGAGATATTTTTCAAACATGGTCCAGAGTACCCTTGAATTTGTTTCTGGCTTCTTGTCGAGAGATACTGTTGTCCAATCAGAGAAAATGAGGTTGAAGAGTGCTATTGTCTCCAAGCTCAAGGCACCGAGCAGCAGGGTGTATGTAACTTGAATATCAAACTTATCTAAACCTTGCTTTTAGTCTACAAAAAAGAAGATCCCAAAGGACGCCAAAACCGAAAGCAAGCTTACAAAGCGCAAAAGATATCCTATGCGATCATGTATCACAACGAACTTGGTATAGAGAACTTCATAGATGAAGTTAAGTTCAACCTCCAACACTTTAAGCGCTTCTTCAGAACTTCTCCCTAGAAAATGCTCTGCTCTCATTTCGATCATTGTGGCTAATGAGATCAACAATAAGCCCCTTGAAGATTTTGAAGAAGTGGTAACCATATTTCTGTTATGAATGGAGACAAAATGCACCGTATGGTGCTTTGTTGTATTAGGCACCAACTGCAGCCACTAAATCACCTACCCACTACCTCTGCAGCAAGGTCATAAAATGCTGCACCTAATGCAGAGATTGTAGGCTGAGAGCTCAGTTGTAAAAGCGTAGTGGAGAAAATAGAGAGAAAGAGAGTGGGTGAGCAGAGAGAGTTTACAGAGAGAAGCTTTTGTAAAAATTGTTTCATAGTGAAGTTACAATAGCTGTGGACGTAGGCAATTGCCAAACCACGTTAAATTTCGTCTCTCCTTTTATTTAAAATCATCTCTGTCTTCGACCAGTCCCTAACAACTAGTATCAGAGCTCTGGTTCGAGTTGCTTGAAAATTCAAGTGGGTCGAAATCAATTTTTTGATAGCTCTAGGGTGTTCCTCGCATCGAGACGAATTTGTTGCCGCAAACAGAATCGAAAACAGAGGACGGAGGAGACCACATGCGCCCTGAGAAGATTGGCACGTGCATCTACTGAAACTCACGCACCCCATGCGCACCCGAGGTTGAAGACGACTGAACCTCACGCGCCCACGCACTCCCACGCGCCCCTAGAGGCAGAAGACGCGTGAAACCCAGTCTCCCACGCGCCCCCACACGCCCTAGAGGTGTTCCGCGCATTTCTTTCACGTGCCTAAGCCGAGCCGTGTTCCTGAGCCGAGCCGACATCATCCTGCCACTTGTCACACTCTGGTTGGCCGAAACTATTTTGGCCTGTTTAAACTCAATTTTGATCCAATTTTGACGATTCCGGACTTGTTTCTAGCTAATTCAAGTGTGTCAGACGCAACGGTGATCTTTGTTTGTTCAAATTTGAACTCATTTGTAAAGTTATGGCTAGAGAAGAAGCTAAAGGTGCTGGTATCGAGAAATTTGAAGGTACATATTTTGCCTACTGGAGAATGCAGATAGAGGATTATCTCTATGGGAAGAAACTACATCTTCCACTCCTAGGAAGAAAGCCAGATGACATGAGCAATGAAGATTGGAGTTTTCTTGATAGAAAAGTGTTGGGAGTCATTCGACTAACACTGTCAAGATCAGTTGCATACAATGTGGGAAAGGAAAAGACCACAGCAGATTTGATGAAGGCTCTATCAGACATGTATGAGCAGCCATCAGCCAATAACAAAGTGTATTTGATGTACAAGCTATTCTACTTGAGAATGATAGAATGAACTCCAGTTATTCAGCATCTGAATGAGTTCAACACCATCATCAATCAATTAGCTTCAGTGGGGATTGAATTTGATGATGAAGTACGTGCATTGATTACTCTGGCTTAATTGCCAAAAATCTGGGAGGCCATGAGAACAGCTGTTAGCAATTCTTATGGCAAAACAAAGATGAAGTATCAAGATATCCGGGACCATATTCTTAGCGAGGAAGTTCGTAGAAAAGATACAAGAGAAGCATCAACTTCCAGTTCTACCTTAAACCTCGAGACGAGAGGTAGAGGAGCTACTAGAAGTTCAAATTAGGGCAGGTCAAAGTCCTGAAGAGGAAGAAGTAAATCTAGGTGTAGAAAACAAGTACAGTGTTGGAATTGTGGCAAGATTACCACTTCAGAAATAATTGCAAGGAAGCAAAGAAGAAGAATGAGCATGACTCTGCTAATGCCACAACAGAAGATCTCCAAGATGCCTTTCTCCTTTGAATCGACAACCAAATTGAATCTTGGGTGTTTGATTCAGGAGCCTCATTCCACACTACAGCACACCGAGAAATCATGCAGAATTATGTCACTGGTGATTTCGGGAAGGTGTACTTAGCAGATGGTGAAGCGTTGGAAATCGAAGGCATGGGAGATGTACGAATCAATCTGCCCAATGGAAGTGCATGGTTGTTACAGAAGGTGCGACATGTTCCCAAGCTCATGAGGAACCTGATTTCTGTAGGACAACTTGATGCTGATGGGCATTCGGTACTATTTACCGGTGGCAGGTGGAAGATAACAAAAGGAGCTATGGTAGTAGCTCGAGGCACAAAAACAGGTACTCTATACATGACTTCAAGCATTAGAGATACTATTGCAATTGCTGACGCAAATGCTAACCTATGGCATCAAAGGCTTGGTCACATGAGTGAGAAAGGAATGAAAGTACTATTATCCAAGGGGAAGTTACCAAAGTTGGAATCAACTGATTTCAACATGTGTGAAGGTTGCATTTTTGGGAAGCAAAAAAAGGTTAGTTTCTTAAAAAATGGCAGAACTCCAAAGTCTACAAAGTTAGAGTTGGTGCACACAAATTTGTGGGGGCCATCCCAGTCGCTTCTCTTGGAGGATCGCGGTACTATGTTTCCTTTATTGATGACTCAAGCAGGAAAGTATGGGTTTATTTTTTGAAAAATAAATCTGACACATTTGACACTTTCAAGAAATGGAGAGCCATGGTTGAAAATGAAACAGGCTTGAAGTTGAAATGTTTGAGCTCAGACAATGGCGGAGAGTACATCGACGGAGGATTCAAAGAATTCTGTGCTGCAAATGGGATTAGATTTCAGAAGACTATTCCCGGGACACCGCAACAGAATGGCATAGCTGAACGCATGAACAGAACTCTCAACGAACGTGCCAGAAGCATGAGGCTGAATCCAGGATTGCCTGAATGTTTTTGGGCTGATGCAGTTAACACTGCAGCCTATTTGATTAACCGGGGACCTTCAATTCCTTTAAAGTTCAATCTACCAGAGGAAGTTTGGAGCGGAAAAAAGGTAAATCTTTCCCATTTGAAAGTTTTTGGTTGTGTATCATATGTTCACATAGATTCTACTGATCGCAACAAGTTAGAAGCCAAATCTAGAAAATATTTTTTCATCAGTTATGGTGATGAAGAATTTGGCTATCGATTTTGAGATGGTAAAAATCGCAAAATCATCAGAAGTAGAAATGTAATTTTCAATGAGCAGATTCTGTACAAAGCTAGGTCACAAGCTAAACCTGAGGAGCAGCAAAAGAAACCTGAGATTGTTGACTTTGATGTTACTCGAGTCAACACTGATCAAAACGAGGATCAAGAGAATGATGATACACAGATCGAACAACGTACACCACTCACTGTTATTCGAAGATTTTCAAGGACGATCAGACCACCACAGCGGTTCTCACTATCTCTACACTACATCCTGCTAACAGATAGTGGTGAACCGGAAAGTTATGATGAAGCTCTACAAATTGAAAATTTGATCAAGTGGGAGAAAGCCATGCGAGATGAGATGGAGTCACTGATGTCAAATCAGGCATGAGAGCTAACTAAGCTTCCAAAAGGCAAAAAGGCTTTGCACAACAAATGGGTGTACAGAATTAAGGAAGAGCACAATGGTAGCAAGCGCTACAAAGCCAGAATGGTCGTGAAGGGGTTTCAACAAAAGGAAGGTGTCGACTACACAGACATTTTCTCCCCAGTCATAAAATTGACCACAATCTGGCTAGTGTTGGCAATTATGGCTGCAGAGGATCTACATCTTGAGCAGTTAGATATGAAGACTGCATTTCTTCATGGTGATTTGGAGGAAGACATCTATATGCACCAGCCACAAGGATTCTCAGTGAAGGGAAAAGAGAATCTAGTTTGCAAACTGAAGAAGAGCTTGTATGGCCTAAAACAAGCTCCACGACAATGGTATTGAAAGTTTGACAACTTCATGTGCAGTAATGGATTTACAAGACTACAGGCTGAGCATTGTTGCTATATGAAGAATTTTGACAACTCTTATATTATCCTACTGTTGTATGTGGATGATATACTCGTTGCAGGGTCAAGCATCGAGGAGATCAATAAACTGAAGAAGCAGTTGTCAAAGCGATTTGAGATGAAGGATTTGGGTGCTGCAAAACAAATCCTTGGTATGAGAATTATTAGAGACAGGGCTAATGATACTCTTAAGCTCTCGCAGGAGGAGTATGTGAAGAAGGTGCTCAGAAGGTTTAACATGGACAAGGCGAAACAAGTGAGCACATCCTTAGCTAGTCACTTTCGACTAACTAAGGATCAGTCGCCAAAGACGGAGAAAAAGCAAGAATGCACGAAGGGAATACCATATGCATCTGCTATTGGTAGTCTTATGTACGCCATGGTCTGTACAAGGCCAGATATTGCACAAGCAGTGGGAACTGTGAGCAGATACATGAGTAATCCAGGAAAGCAGCATTGGGAAGCAGTCAAGTGGATTTTGAGATATCTACAAGGCTCTTAAGATACGTCACTATACTTTACAAAAGCAGGTTTAAAGCTACAGGGATATGTAGATGCTAATTTAGCAGGTGACGTTGACAGCAGAAAAAGTACTACTGGATTTGTGTATACGCTGGGTGGTACAGCTGTATCGTGGGCTTCTAAGTTACAGAAGATTGTTGCTCTCTCAACTACAGAAGCGGAATACGTTGCTATAACTGAAGCGGGGAAGGAAATGGTTTGGTTGCAGTCATTCTTGGAGGAATTAGGAAAGAAAAATGAAAAAGGTATTCTGCACAGTGATAGTCAGAGTGCTATTTTTCTTGCAAAAAATCCAGCCTTTCATTCCAGAACAAAACACATACAGTTGCGATACCATTTTATCCGATCTCTTCTCGATAGTGGACAGCTGATACTTGAGAAGATTCGAGGAACAGAGAACCCAGCAGACATGTTCACAAAAGCAGTTACTGCTGACAAACTGAAGCTGTGTGTAGCTTCAGTTGGCCTTCGTACTTAAAGCATGACTTGAAGTTGCTGTGATGGTTGCTATGAAGATATGTAGACTCATTTGTCTCCAAGTGGGAGATTGTTATGAATGGAGACAAAATGCACCGTATAGTGCTTTGTTGTATTAGGCACCAACTGCAACCACCAAATCACCCATCCACTATCTCTGCAGCAAGGTCATAAAATGCTGCACCTAATGCAGAGATTGTAGGCTGCTCTCTCCTATAAATAGGAGAGAGCTCAGTTGTAAAAATGTAGTGGAGAAAATAGAGAGAAAGAGAGTGGGTGAGCAGAGAGAGTTTACAGAGAGAAGCTTTTGTAAAAATTGTTTCATAGTGAAGTTATAGCAGCTGTGGACGTAGGCAATTGCCAAACCACGTTAAATTTTGTCTCTGCTTTTATTTAAAATCATCTCTGTCTTCGACCAGTCCCTAACAATTTCATAACCTCAAACTCATCTAATGATCCCTCATTTCCCAGTTTAGAAGAAATATTGAAGGCGGACTTCAATTCTTTAATAACAAGATCTACTGTTTGTGACATTGTTGTAGGAAGTCCAGCTACTTTCTTTGAAGAGAATGCCTCCATGAGCTTCGCGTACTCTGGTCCAGGATCTGGTTCCGTAAGCATGGTTTCTCGGAATGTACCCCAGCTTGCACCATATAAAGAACGTGTCCGTTCAAAATATTTGATGACTCCTGCGAGGAAAATGAGGGAAGTTGGGAGCCATAGCTTGTTGCTTGGTAGTGTTTCTAGGAAGAGATAAAACGAGGTAATATTGAATTCACCACAGACAGAAGAATTGCACACCCAGGTGCCTACGGTTCCACCAGACAAATGTAAAGAAGAATAAAGCATGCATTTCCAATTCTGTTAGGTTTGTTAGTATGCGCTGGCAGAATATTCTTTATTCTTTTTTGTCTTACTTCGTTCCATTCATGTAATATATATAGTGGTACAAATCACGAATAAAGAAGTAGAAATATACAGTTGAGATTTTCCAACTTTTGCACTCTGTTTTCTCATCTTCAACCTCTCGGTTTTTGTTTCTTGGTTCTACTCTGCACCATTCTTAATAGGTAACAACCTGGAATATCAGGGTGAGAGAGTGCCAAAGCCAAAACTCATTATCCTCCATGGCAAAAGCAATTATGGTGTCCGGCCCACCAAGACGTAACAACAACAGAGCCCAAAATGCAAGGTCATTCCTTTGAATAATCTTAGATGAGTTCCTGCTGCTAGTGATGAGCCCGATAGTGAAGCTAGCTGCCCAATCTGCTAGAAAGTATGATGCCCAGATGATCAGGGTGGTGAGCTTATTTTCTGTGCGCTTTCTCATGGGAGCACCGAAAAACAGTACGATTTGTAGTGAAAGGCTGAAGAGAATGACTACCCTGACATCCTATTTCTTCTGCAACCTTGTAACGACAGTTTCCAAAAGTCCGGGGAGTTAATTCTTATTACTTAATATCAACTTCAATATCACAACTATAAAATTTCATAAAATCTATAAAATATTAATTTATTTACTCAACCCAAATATCTATATTCCTTCATAGGGATTACAAAGAAACTCTCAATAACATAAATTAAAAACTTCCCAAAAACCCAAAAATATCTTTAACTCATCAAATCAACATATCTTTAAAAAAAAAAAAAAAAAAATCAATTTACTAACTATGTCTCTCAAATAAGTACTTGTACAATTTGGCACTTATTCCACTACGATCATCACACCTTACTAAAACTTCGTACTCTTGTTCTCTAGCTGACTCATTAAAATTATCTAAAAAATATTTAGAGATAAGGGGTAAGTTATCAATAACTCAGTAAGTAGAGAACATATACCTAGTGTACAAACATGAACATTTACAGAGTTTAAACTGCAGAAGAAAATGGTTTTACTTTTAGAATACAAAATTAGAGCATGTTATTAAAAATATCAGAGTGAAAGTTTCATAAAAATATTCTTATTCAAAGTTCATTTGGCACAGCATAACTGAAACATCACATCATAATAGAATTCCATGTTTAACCCCTTGTGGTAGGGTTGTGTAAACCCCGGCAGCCAACAGAGCAGAAACAAAATGTGAATATTTTCCTTATTATTCTCCGAGCCTCGAGTGTGCACACAGGAAAGACCACTCAAAAAACCACTTTGGAAGCACCAGAAACAGAAAAGTTGGTACCAACTTGAACAAAGGTCACAGTTTTACACCCTTGGTAAAGTCAGAATAGAATAGAAACAGAAACAAAATGTCATGCTAGAGGTTTTCAAAAATCACATCATATCATATCAGAGTACAAAACATTTTCAAAACATAACAGAATCAGATCACAAAAATATGATTTATGTGCAAAATTTTATATTCACTCTTTTTTGCATAGTACAGAAACAAAATGCCAAAATAGCTCATGTCTACACTAGTCATGCTAGAAGATACTTTATTCTTATATAGAATTTTCATGAGTAATGCAGATAAATAACTGAGATTGTTTCAAAATTATTTTCATAACAAAACGTCCATATTTTTTCAAAATCAACTTCAGTTAATTTCTTTTTTGCAAAGTCTAGCATAGGAATCCTGCTTACCTAAACTTCTTAACTTATCCAAAATTTCTCATAACAGTGCTCAATGAATAATCAATTGTCATCTATAGAAAATCATATAACTTAATTAAATATCCAATTGAACATGTAACTTGTAATCGCATCCGAAAAACTCAAATCGCCTATTTTAATTCCTCAAAGAAACCTACAATTCTCTTAACCTCAAAAATACCACCACTTCCTTATATCCTCAAATATTCACTTAATAGAATTCATACCGAAGAAGATAAACAAATAAATATATTTTGTTCAATACGAAAGTCAATTAATACTGATATTTAAAGCATCAAATATCCATAACATATTACAAAATAATAGAATACTTAAAATAAATTAAATAAAAAATGTTATCAATACAAATATAATTGTTGATACACACTAAAATAAGACTAACTTAAAGCAATTTGAACATAATAATATATATATATATATAACTAAATTTTTAACCAAGCTGAATTATTTAAAACACAAACCAATTCTTAAAAGAGTTCGGCTACTCAACTGCCCACTGTGCATACAACCTCCGCACTCCAGTCCACATGGCTATTTTTTTTTAAACGTTGCACTTCTTTTCTAAGTCTCTCTAGTATCTCTCTCCCATATATATATATGGGAGGATGCATTGTCCTGCATCCTCCCCCCCAGCCACCGTACGTTGTCCCACGTCCTCATTTGGCGTCATCCTTCCCCCACCACCCAGCTGATTGTTGCGACAGGCTCAGCATTGTTCTGTTATTCCGCGTTCAAGAAAATTAAAGATTTTGTATGGAAAATAAATGAAGAGGTTGGAACCAATTTGCGAAGCAGACCTTGCAAATTTCTGACAAAACAGCTGCTGAGTTTTTTGAATGAGGTCGAGATATTTCCCTAACAGAGGCAAAGATGGAGTTTTTACTCTTAAGTGAAGATGAATTGAAGGGACCCAAATCTCTGCTGCATGTTTAATTTATAAACAAAACGTAGAAGAGTTCACGAACTTCCTAAAAGAAACCAAAATCATTCAAGAAGAAAATGCTACTCTGTGCAATGTTCTATTGCGGGGAATACCGGGACAAGGAAAGAGCAGATGAAGTTAATTTCAGAAATTTATTTTCCTTAAAGTTCGGTCATATGACTTTCCTAACCAAGATAAGTCTTGTTAAAATTTTCTTTTCTTTCTTTCCGGTTTCTCAGCAACAAACAGCTAAATACTGTCAAAAACCTCAAACTGAAGTCCTGACGACACTCTTGAGTTATGAAAAATGTTGCCAATACTTAAAATTTGCGGAAATGAGATGGGTAACAGATAATGGGTGCTAGCTGGGCAAGATGGGTTGAAGGAGAGAGACAGTGGGCGAGAGAGAAGAAGAGGGGTTGAGGGAGAAGGATTTGGTTGGGTGATTTTGCAGAGAAGAGAGGCCTGGGCAAGGGAGTGGATCGAGTGAGAGAAAAAGAAGGGTTGAGGGAGGAAGAGGTCTGGGCAAGGGAGAGATTGAGTGGAAGAACCGGTATAAAGGCAATCGACCGGGTTTGTCACATTGGGAGTGTGGTGTGTGCTAGTAAACCGGGGCTGAGTAAATTTTTTCTTCTTAAAAAGGTTAAGCCCAACACGAGTTAAACCGATGGGCTGTAATGGTAAACTAGATTATGGCAAGAAAAGTATTCCCTTCTGAAAATAAAAAACTGAAGACTAGGATTCAAAATAAAAGAGTTACTTTTCTCATTAGAAACAAAACACACAAAAGAAAGTTAAAAGTGGCGGCAAAAACTTACCCACTGAAACGGAAGAATCAGAAAACGGGGGACACCAAGGAGAGACAACAGAGCTAGGCGGTGCATGACTGAGTGTGAGATGCAACGGATTGGGGGGTGCAGGAAAGTTCTTTACGGTGGTTTTCTGTGGGGTCACGACGTGGTGGACTCTCGGTAGTGGTGGTTTGCAGTGCCTACGGTGGGGAGTAGGTGCCCTGTTTTGAGAAGCCAAAACTAGGTGTCTTTCGGTGATGACTAGCAGTGGTTCCAAGCAGTTTTCGGCAGTTTGGAGCTAGCGAACGTGGGGTGGCTTCCCGAGATGGAGTGGTGGCTGTTTCAAAGCTCTCGGTCTGCGGCTTGCTTTCTTGTAATGCTCTGTTTTTTGAGAGCCAAAACAGGGGTGTTTTTAGGTGGCAAAAGGCGTGGAGTGGTTTCCTTACTGGCTGCTGTTGCGAGATAGGGGGTTGGGTGGCTACGGTTTCGCATGTGGCTGGGCAATGGCCAGTTGCTTCCGTCGTGCAAGGGGAAAACTCGCATGGGGTGGTTTCCGTTCGGCTGAGCGCACACGGGCATGGGTTTTTGTGATGGAGGTCGTGCAACTAGGCTGCAGGTGAGGTCTAATGCCGAGGGTGCGGAGGTGCAGAGACAGGGACGGTGACTGCATGGAGGTTGGGGAGTGTGGAGACTGCCGTGGGTGGCAATTGCGAGGTGGCTGTGGTGATAATTTACGGTGGAGGGAGTCAAGGTGGTGAGGGTCTGTTGATGCTGTGACGAGGTTGAAGAGAGCATTATGTGCATGAGGGTTGTGCACTTGTGCGGGAATTGTGAGGTTAGTGTGTGAATATATAGGCGACACAAAACAAAAAACAAACCAGAAATAAGGGTCCAAGGGATCAAGAGACGTGCAAGCATAGGTTACGGAAGTGGTGAAGCCGTGCATGTAAAGGAACTGCACGACGTGGAGTCCGATAACTGGTCTTACGGAATGGGTTTGGGCTTTTGGGGAAGAGTAATTCTATGCATCAGCCACTATTCAGGCTGCACACCACACATTTATAGGTTTTTATAAAGTGTAGAGATACTTTTCATAGAATATATAAATGTTTTTTATAAAACGTATGGTGTACAGTAGTGAATAGTAGCTATTTCCAATATTTTTTCTTTGGAAAATCGGGTAAGGTTATTTTAAAGAAATATTATTGGGGTCAGCCCCTGTTTGGGATCAACCCGGTGCACACCATACGTGGCAGTGCTTAATGATGAAAATATCCTTAACTTTTCACTTCCCTCCCTTTTGATTTTCACTTTTGACTTTCAGATGCAGGGCTCCTCTCTCCAGATCGTATACCCCCTCTCCCCTCTATCCTCTCTCCAGATGCAACGGTTGCCGTGTACTGCGAAAGGGCTGTAGTGAGACATGCGTCCTGAGATCGTGCCTTCAGTGGATCAACTCTCCCACTGCCCAAGGCAACGCCGTTCTTTTGCTCGCCAAGTTCTTCGGCCACAGCGACCTTCTTTCCTTCATCTCGCCGTCCACGAATCCCAAAGACCGATCGGTTTTCCGATTTCTGATTCCATTTTCTATTTATTTTCCTTCCTGCGAAAAGAAATTTGTTTGTGAGGTAATCGTAGTTGATTTTCCCTTTGCTTTTGTTTTTTTTTTCCTTCCATCTTCAGCTTTGTTCCAGTCCTTGTTGTATGAAGCCTGTGGCCGCACCGTGAATCCTGTGGATGGTGCTGTGGGACTTTTATCGCGGGGCATGTGGCACTTATGTCATTTGGCGGTGGAGACGGCCCTTGCCAGCGGTGATGTCACGCCTATAGCGGATATTGTAACCGCTGGAATTTCCCCAGACGCATTCGGTATGGACGAATCTGCGGTTGAAACTCTTTACAGTCCATCCGCGCCGTCCATGAAAGAAAATTAACCGGCTGATCCTCTTACTCTCTCGTTGGCACCTAAGCTCTCCAACGATATGAGTGCTGCCCTCAAATGGTCGGCCCCATGGAGAGTCAAGCGCTCTATGGATTTGACAACGTCGTTCAAATATTTCCAGCGAGTGGCGGCTCTGTGCAGATGAAGTACCGTCACTCGGTGTCGCTGGGTAGAGAGACGGCATCGTCGGTGGCGTTGGGTGGAGGAATGTGACGCGGGGGCGAGGGAGGAGGGTTTCGCGGGAGGAATTCGAAATGCAGTGAATCAACCGAATTCTTCATTTTGTAAAAACGCACGTTTTGACTAATTTACAAAAAATAAAAAAAAAGGATGCCATGTATTGTGTGTAAAGTGTGTGAATGCTACAATTGTGGATGCGTAGAATTACTCTATTTTAAAAGGGGAAATCTACTTAGCATCCGGTCCACTTACTCTACACCGCACACCTGACGTGGAGAATCCGGTCTGGGGATCAACTCGAGTTACAGTTTCACCCACTTTGGCACCCGACGTCTCAACTTCAGCTGCCCCTCTCGTCGAAGCTCAAGGCCCCTCTCTTGCCTCTTTTCGCCGAAGAGCTCAAGCCCTTCTCTTGCCTCTCCTCGCCCAAGCCTGTCCAGGTCAAGCAATTTAATGGAGTCATCAATGAAATTTCTCATTCTTCATCTCCTTGTGATAAAATTTCTCTCCACTAAAACAGCCTTCCCCTCATCGTGCTCCTCTCTGTCTCGGTTCCTCCCATCTCTCTCTGTATGTCCAGATCTGCAATAAAGGAACCGTGCCTGCTTCATCCCACTAAACCCTTTGTAGTTATAACCCATTACAGTGACGGGGAAAGCTAATTACTTTGGTTTGGATTGATTTTTATACACTGGATTTGTTTTTGGCGACAAATGATTGTAGTCTGATTGTGTGTAATTTTTGAGTGATTCTAGTTTTTTTTTTTTGTGTGCCCATAATGTATTTGACAGAATGTTTACTTCACCAAATGGATGTTATGTTTGTTGATCGAGTGCAGGGTTGATATGTGAGGATGATGGTTATAGTGCCTGATTGTGTGCAAGTGACTATAGGGAAGCTTCACATTGACTAGTCTTTTTGGGGTTATAGGGCATATGTGGCTAGTGTTTCCCTAGGTCGTTACACACCCAACTCAGCAAAACCTTAAGACCCAATAACTTCTATTTGTTGGTGTCTTATTTTCTAGTCAGCTTTATCTCAAAGTATATCCTCAGTTAAATCCTTGCTTACTACACATTTCCTGCCTCTTATGGACCTTTCACTTGTCCTTTGTTGCCTTCAACTTGGAAGTCAAATTATTCTTGATCACTGCATTGGTAGGCTTTTGCTTTTCTTGCGCTTGGCAGTCACAAGTCTAAAACTTTTTCCATTTACTTATATATCTTCACACTCATATAATCTTTTGCACGTACTTTTTTGTCCGATACTAACTCAATTCAAGTAAATTGTTATTGCTTGGCATTTGTTGAGATTCTATATGTTTTGGACACCTTAAGGAGATAAAACTATGTGATCGTCTACTTGAGCAAGGATATATGTTTTTAGAAATGTCTTCAATTCATTCTTGTAATCTTTCCTCAAACTAGTGCATCTCTGCATTATTTGTGTGTACAAGTTATAGTGTGACAGTTCCCCAATGTTAAAATTACTATTGTGAAGAGTGTTACAATGTGAGCGATAATGTCCACATTTGCTCATTAAATTTACTCTTTTTTTTTTTTGTTTGTCCATGACTTGCGGAATAAATTAAAAAAGAAAAAAGAAGAAGTCGTGCAGTAGAGTATTATTGTCCTTGCTATTTGAGGGTCCTTGTGTTGCATATGCCCTGTTTCTTTTCTGGTGCTCTTTAGTATTATGAGTGTTATTGTCTGAAAAATATGATGTTTCAGGTTGATAATTTTTGCATTTTAAACCTTTTTTAAGCATGCCGTAAACTAGGTGTCAACAGATTCATACTTATCAGTTCCCTTTTAGTGAATGGAGCTGCATGGACAGATACTTAATCCATCTTACATCTTTCTCAATGTTTTTGGACCGACATTAGTTGCAAAGCTTCAGGCTGAACAATATATCAGGAAATCCAGAATAAACTACACTACAATACAGCCTGGTGGGCTGAGAAATGAACCCCCGGCAAGAATATTTTGATGGAGCCGAAGGGGTAATGAAAGAGTACTTTGCTAAACTTCAACATTTTCTCTACCAGGCGTTCAAATACATTCCTCATTAAAAAAATTCTACTATGTCAAATGCTAAGAAATCAGTTGTTTCTTTTCTTTGCTCTCTCTTTCTCACTTTCTCCCCATCTTTGCAGGACACTCTTTATGAAGGTACCATATCCAGAGATCAGGTTGAAGATAAACTAAAAGAGAGACAAAGGTTGAGGTCAAACAAAATTTGCAGAGGGTTGAGAATAGAAATGCACGAATGTTATATCAATTGTAATAGTTTATGCTTGGTTCATATAAACTATAGGGCATTTACAATATTTTCTTGATTTCTTTTGTATGAATTAACTGTAATGGCACTCCCCCTTGAATCGTGTAGGCTATGAAAAATATAGAGTTTTTTTGTCACTTTTCTGTATCTGCTGGGCTATATGGATTTTTTCTCAAACTGTTTTGGTCACTTTCGAGCTTATCTATCACATTCTTCATAAGATTTGTTCCCAATCTATTATACACCCAAGATAAGTACAATAAAAATCTACACAAGTTATATAGCTTTTTTCTCAATCTCATAAAAATCTACACAAGTTATATAGCTTTCTTCTCAATCTCGCGCAAGCACAGGAACAAATTAGCTGACATGACATTGAAGCATGATTGATTTCATTTACAAGTTTTGTATGGTAAGCTATACAACATGTACTCTCAATTCCTGTTTTGGAATCACAAGCTATACATCTCCACAGCACACCGCCCATACACAAAATCCAGACACAAATGGACACAAAACCACCTACACACATACACCTAGACACAATCCACAACATTTATTTACACAACTGGACACAAACAGCATCTACACAATCAACAATGTTTATCTATACAAACTACCAATATTTATGTCCACCAATAGGATCTCCACAACATGTTTGGAAACTGGCATGTACACAAGCTACCAAAAAATAAGTCCCGAGTCCAGTCACACGAAGCTGCCAAAAAATAAGTCCAAGTCCAGTCAATAACATCGCACACTAATAATTGACCAGCACACTAATAATTAAAATTTTCATATATTGTCCGAATTAAGCACCTATCTCCATGAAATTACATCGCATCAAAATATGGTCACACCTAAAACAACACAAATAATATTTCATTACCACGTGCATAATAACTTACAAGAGGATTTTGGATAAGAGAGAGAACTTAGTAGGAAGGTAAATCAAAGTCTAAAAGTCGATTTAATGCATGATAACTAAAGGCCAGTCTCATGACGATAATGTGAAAATTAAATAAATTACTCGAGTATGGAATCATCAAACAAATTAGTATATAGCTGCAGAAGAGAATTTTTTTTTTTTTTTTTTAATAAAAAGTCTGCTTGAATGATAAAATGGAAGAAATTTAAGGGTGCAGCTACCACCTTTTGGCATCTGGCTCGAGTACAGAGAGCCTAATTTCCATGCTTGCAACTATACAAAAATAATATTTTTTCCTTTCCCACGCATGAATTTGAGGGCTTAATTCCCTAACTTTAAAAATGAAAGAAATTCTTCAACTTTCAGCAAATCATAAATTGCAGCAGAAACAAACGCTCTACGTCCCCCAATAAGACTAGTATAAGAAGATAACAAGCAGGAAAATAAATCTCTAATTGCTTAGACTGGCATGGTAAGGACCAAACCAAAGCAAATACGTATAAATGTCATAACTCAAGAATGAACAAAAATAACGTCATTTTAAGCTCTCCAAGGAATCCCCCAACATTTCTTCCTTTATCTGAGAGAATTTCTTAGATTCTTAATATAAGCAGCAAATATCAGAACACATCTAGTTTTTGCTCTTATCAAATCAAATCAATTTAAACAATAGATGCAGAAACACGAATTAGTGCCAAGAAATCTATACCCTTTTGTTTGGTTGCAAAGAAAACCAGGGAAATATAGGTAGCAATTTGTGACTCTGTTGGAGTATCTAACAGGTCTTCCAAATTTTTATAAGCTAAATACCAAATTTTCACGACCTTGCAGGGCTCTCCTACGTCGCAGCAGTAATGTCTTTCTTCTACGCTTTCATATTTAGGCATCGGTCTCTCGATAGCATGAATAGCAGGTCCAGCAAAAATGCAAATTTATAACTGATAAATACAGTTGGGAAGTACCTACCATTGGGGGAGGGGAGTTTCATTGGCATGAAAAATTTTTATGGCCTTCCATTGAAAGTAGTGGTTAGTGAAGTATGATTTTTTTGGTTTCAAGTGTTTTCATCTTTTCAATTTTGCAGATGGGAAAGAAGATGGGAAGCCAATCATCATAGGTGTAAGTGCAGGAGTAGATGTGACAATTTCACGGAAGGTGTGGAACTGTTTACAGGCCATTGGAAACGTTCCCTTTGCCAATTCGTACTCGAACATCCTGATAGATATACAGGCAAGCTCTATCACAATCTCTAAGTACATATGTATAATCTTCTTCCACTCGTTTCAAGAGTACTTATAATTAATTGGATAATCTATCACAAAATATTTTCTTCCAAAATAACGTTGACTGAAGTTTCAAAAAATTGCAGGATACACTAAAATCAAGCCCACCAGAGAACCTGTTGATGAAGATCTAGAGTAGTTGCCGCCATTGGAGTGTCAGTTACCACTAGCTTTTACTTCCTATGTGGAGTTCTGAGCTATGCAGCGTTTGGAAATTTTTTAACAGGATTTGGTTTTTATGAACCTTACTGGCTTATTGACATTGCTAACATTTGCAATATTATTATCCATCTTGTGGGAGCTTAACAGGTAATAATTATTTTTTGATAGCCTAGAGCAAGACGACAAATGTTAGGTTTACAAAGAGATCTTTAAAAAGTAAACAAATCTCTACTCGAACCTAGCATTTCTCTTCGTAAAATAGTTTTACAGGAACTAATAACTTAGAAGGGATGACGAGAGCTCATGCACGAGGCCATGTTACCAAATTATAATATGGTGACTGCTCATTACGCTACAGGGTGTTCCAATTGGCCTTAAAACTCGTGGGTTTTGTACCTCTTATTTTGTATATCGGAAATAAACTTATATACCAATACAGAGAGTAAGGAAGTATATAATTAGAAGACAAATGTTATGGTCACAAAAAGATTTTATAAAAAGAAATCTACGATTTAGCTCAAATGCGAGTGCATCTACGTGCTAAATATAAACACTGAGCTAAAATAATAGAAAATTAGCAAACATACTGTAATTTCCCCTTTTGGTTGCCTAAACCGACTGCTAGCTGATGCCATGTTCACGGAGTGAAGGACTAGACACTGAGAGAGTGAGAGATCATGTAGCTAGGGGAGGAAGCTGGGGTCTGCTATCTGTAGACGTTGAGCTGAGATTGGGAAACTTGGACAATACAAAAATGAAGAAGAATTACAAAAATTACAATAGATGCCAATGTGACATAATTTCGAAATGAAGTTACCAAAACAGTTTGGAATATACCCTAAACAAGTTGAAATTTAAAGCCAAACAGAATACATGGTTAAAGTACTCTACATGTGACGATAATAAATATAAAAAATAGTCATTTTAGCTTTAAGAGCCACGCGATCCACATGATAAAAATGTGATCTATAAAGTTGATTTGAACATTTACATCCGGTGTCCCAAAGTACTGAATTTCCTATAATTTGAGATTTATTATACAGTTTTAATCAAAATACCCATCACATCCGGATCTCTATTTTCAAAAAAATGTTTAGGGAATAAACAATGATTTCCCGTATTTGGGGAACTACTATTTATTCCATAAACTATTTTTTATCAATATTTTATTCTAAGACATAAAATAAATTATTCTTTCAATCATCTATACTTTCTATCATACACATATTTGTTATAGTTTTAAATAATAATTTTAAAAATAATTTAAATAATTACGAAAATATAAAAAAATTTTAAAATATTATCATAGCCACAAAAAAATAATTTAAATTTTTGTTTAAAATATTTACTAGAGTAATAGTTCAAAACATAACAAAAAAAATATTGAGTAGTTAAGTTTGTAAATAAAAGTGAGAAAAAAGTAATAAAAAAAGAATAAAGAAATATTATTTTAATAGAGCTGAGAAAGTATAGGGAATGAGATGTATGAGATATTTGAAATATGAGTAAAATTTAGGAAAAATTTTTAAGGAATGTCATTTTTAGCTAAATTATAGGAAATTTTATAGGAAATTCCATATGAATGCTCTTATACCTAGCTAGTCATTTGAAATTTTGATATTTTTTATTCACGTACACTTAGGTACTATATATATGACATATTTTAAATGATTTTATATGTCTAGTTATTTTGTTTGAGGATGATAAAAAAAACATTATAAGATTAAAGAGAGATGATAATTAAGTAGATCACAACTACTCTACATAAACTTTTTTTTATCAAGTATCCATTAAAACTATCATTTCTTAAATTCAAAAGTATTTAAATTAAATAAAATTAAATGTAAATTTACACATTTTTATTTCATAGTTGTATGCCTGTTTACTATGATATATCAGTGCTATCTCTTAGTTATTTTTTTGACTGATCATCACCAAGTGAAAGTACCCGAGACAGCAAGACCGGAAGCCTGACAGACCTTAATTTATGCAAAGCTATATATAGGACTTGAATGCTGACTTTGTAGACACTCTAAGCACCAATCTTGTACAAAATTATTGAATCTTTCCTTTTTCTTAAGAAAAAAGAAGAAGAAGAGAATATTTATATATAGCAAAGTTATAAATCTCTTTGCTTGAGAATTGAGTATCAGATCGTTTTTAGTACTACGAGATTCCATATACCACCTACACTCATACTCCAAAAATCATTCTATGATAGGTGGCACAACTCTAGTACTTTTGATTATGATAGACTTTGATACAATTTGATTTTATCATAAGTGGCATAGTTCAACTTCCTTTTGAAAAGCTATGAGGGAGGCTAAATCCATATATAAGCCATACTTCAAAATAACTAAGCAATTGTACAATTGAATGCCTAAATCATTATAAAGAGCAATAAATTATTCATTCTAAACAATGTGAGATCTCATACCGGTTTTCACTTTTTTATAGGAATGTGGATTCAGAATTTGTAGACAATCTAGGCACCACTATCTAGTCCATGCACTCTTAGACTGGACATGTAACACCCGTGCCTAGCCAAACCGGCTTTACAATATTTTTTGGGTCTATAAGTATCGAAAGCCCATTTGAGATTATGAGTTAAAAACAAATTTTTTTGAAAGAGAGTACGGGCTTAAGATTTTATTTTTACATATATTGAATATTCTTATTGGACTTGCCATTTGAGTTATTAAATATTTTGGTTTGGATGGAATCTTGGTACAATCTTGGTACGGCTGAACAATTTATGGAACAAGTATATTTCTTTTAAGGCTTAGTTGAGATCCAAAATTCGGAGAAAAGGTCCAAATTTTTGCAATCATCTTTTAGTCCTCCGTATTATCCAAATGTGGTCTCAAATATTTGAAATGGGCCTACACGATCACCCCCAAAACACCAACCTATGAAAAACAATGTTCAGCTACAGAGGACTCCACTCCCTTTGTCCCATGCACGTACGTCTCTCATCCCTTCATTCTCTCTAGGGTTTCCTTTTTCTATATATTTACATAGATCCTTCATGCACGTAGTTTCATCTTCCTTTCTTCTCCAAGCTAGGGTTGCCGCAGTCTTGAGTTTCTGTAAAAACCCCCCTCCTGCACGACCTCAGCCTCAACAGTAAATCGCAGCATACCCAACTGCCGTGAAACCAACCTCCACGTCGTGAGCCCTCCTCCCACTGAAAACGACCGTGTGATAGCCCCACTGCCTAGCCCATGTGAAACCAGTAGCCACTTACATAGAGAACCGAAGCGACAACTATTTTGCTCCCCAAAAATAGAGCTTTCGCCAAGAGAAAACAAACCAACCCCCTCCCTCCTTCGACCACCATCACTCCGGAACCAACCATGGAGAGTGACAGCTGAAGCCCCCCACCAGCCCAGATCCACCGCATGTCCTCCTTATAGGTCCCCCGTGCAAAACAACCTCTCCCTCCATGTCGTTATTCTCAGGTGGAGACCTCAGTGCCCTTTTCTTCTCGCAAGACTCCATTAAGCAGAGGAAACCACTGTGATTGGCATTTTCGTCGAACTACCCAAGATCCGTCGCACGCCTCCTTATTAGAGCTAGTTAGCTGGCAATGTATTAAGTTACACATTTGTATTAGGTTAAGTTAGGCCCAGATTGTTTTGTTAACTTGTATATAAGTCGGGCACTTATTTGTACTTTAACTTTTGACCAAAAACATTCTTACTTTGAAATACATAATTTAGAGAGCACGAAAGGAATTTCCCCAATTCTTGTTTTAGGTTTTCTACATGGTATCAATAGTGAATTGATTTCTTCCGCTGATTTGCGCATTTTGATCTTCTTTGATCTAATAATATGTCTTCTTCTTCTTCTTCTTCATTGATTGTTATTGACAGTCAATACTCAATTACTTCAACGGATCTTTCCAACACTTCAATTGTTTCTCCAAAACTCAACGACAAGAACTACTATTCTTGGAGCCGTGTGATGCTTATGGCGATTGGCTCTCGGAACAAGATCGGGTTTATTGATGGCAGTATTCAACCTTTGTGTTCTACCGATTCGAATTACAATGCATGGTTTTGCTGTAATTTGGTGTTCTCCTCTTGGATTTGTGCTTTGGTGCCTCCAGAAATTGCTCAGGTAATCCTTTACATTGAAACTGCTGAGAAAATATGGAATTTGTTGAAACCTAGATTTCAACAAAGCAACGAGGCTCGAATCTTCAAGATCCAACAATCTCTTAACAATATCACTCAAGTTCAGTCATCCATGAGTGATTACTTCACTCGCCTTGAGTCCTTATGGAATGAATGGCATTAGTTTTTGCCAATTCCCATTTGTACGTGTGGAAAATGTGCTCTCTGCACTTGTAACATTCTTGAACTTGTTGCCGCTCATGAGGAGAAGAACCTTACTATGCTCTTTCTTATGGGATTGAATGAGAACTATCTCACCACTAGAGGTAATATTCTTCTTATGAAGCCTTTTCCTTCATTAGATGAGATTTATTCTTTGATTATTCAAGAAGAGCGTTAGCGTGGATTTTCTCGCACATCTTGTTTGAATCAAGAGAATATTGCAATGGTAACTCTCAAGTACCTTCGAATTCGGTTGTGGCTGCTCTCCCTAAGAGGAATTTTTCTTCCACTGGCCAAAGGGAACTTCTTCACTGTACACATTGTAACCGAAAAAGACATACTTGGGAGAAGTGTTTTGAACTTCATGGTTATCCACCAGGCTGGGTATCAAAGAGAAAGAATTCAAGTGATGCAAAATCTGGTTATCACCGTCCCTCTGCCAATCAAGTGTCTACTTCCCTAGAGGCAAACACAATTCCTAATCCTGGTCAAGTTGTTTCTCAAGAGCAAATTCAACAACTTCTCAATGCCTTGCACACTCAACTTAAACCAGACTCTCCTCTAGGCTTTTCTTCTACATCCAATTCATAACAGCCTACCAGTTATGCCAATATGGCAGGTATTTCTTCTTCTTTTTCTTTTCTTAATTTTACTTTCCCATCACAATTACATTCCTCGAATATTTGGATTGTTGACGGTGGAGCTACAGACCACATGGTCTACTCTTTGTCTCTTTTCACTTCACCTCCTAAACCTGTTAATGCCACTGTTAGCCTACCAAATGGTCATTTTGCTTTTGTGACTCATATAGTTTCAGTTATGCTTTCGACAAGCTTAACCTTATATCATGTTCTATATGTTTCTTCATTCACTTTCAAATTAATTTCAGTGAATAAACTCACCTCAACTTCTAGTCTTGCCATGATATTTTTGACTGACAAATGCTTAATTCAGGACCTGCTTGCTTGGAAAACAATTGGAGTGGCTGATCAAAAGAATGGATTATATTTGCTAAACTCTAGTTTTTCTTCATGTTTTGGTTCTCAGTTTTTACCTTCTCAGTTTTTCAATTTTGTTTCATCTTCAATTTCTACAAATAAACTTGCTTTGTGGCATAGTCGATTAGGACATATGTCTTTGTCCCGAATGCATTTGTTACATGATGTAATTCCTGATGTACAGTTCAGCATAATAATGACCAATGTCAAATCCGTCCATTAGCTAAATAGCGTAGACCTTCTTTTCCTAGAAGCTCAATGAAATCTACTATTTATTTTGAGCTTAGTCATTGTGATCTTTGGGGAGCATTTGCTGTTGCTACTAATAATGTCCATCATTATTTTTTAACAATACTTGATGATTTCACTCGTTGCACTTGGATTTATTTGTTAAAATTCAAGTCCCAAACTGGCAACAGCATTGAGTCTCTCTTGGCTATGGTTGAAACACAATTTTCATCCAAAGTCAAGACTTTTCATTCTGATAATGGAACAGAATTCAATCTGTCCACTCTCTTCTCTTCCAAAAGCATTATACATCAAAATAGTTATCCATACACACCACAACAGAATGGAGTCCCTGAAAGGAAACACCAACATTTATTAGATGTTGCTAGGGCTCTCAAATTTCAATCTAACATTCCTTTATCCTATTGGGGTGATTGTATCATGAGAGCTACATACTTAATCAATAGATCTCCTTCCCCTTTGTTAAACAATAAGTCTCCTTATGAGCTTTTGCTTTCCAAAAAGCCTTCTTATTCTCATTTGAAGGTATTCGACTGCTTATGTTTTGCTACTAATGTCTCTCCTCATAAGACCAAAATTGATCATCGTGCTAAGAGATGTGTATTTCTTGGTTATTCATATTGTACCAAGGGTGTTATAAACTCTTAGATCTTGATACTAAATCCATTTTTGTATCTCGTGATGTTATTTTTCATGAGACTTCATTCCCTTTTCAACTTCAAAATCTGACTTGTGATTCTTCATTTGATCTTATTCTTCATGTTTGTGTTGATGATATTAATTCTTCTCTACCAGTTCATATTCCTCCTTCTAATGACATTAGTCCAGACCATCATGATTTGGTTGATGGTATTCCTAGAAGATCTTTTCGAATCAAACAGCCACCCTCTTATTTGCAGGATTACCATTGCAAAATGGTCCAAACTTTTGATCAATCTTTACTCTCTTCGGGCTCCACGTAGTGGGCTTCTAATAAAGCTTTTGATCTCTCAAGGTATCTCTCTTACACTCATCTTTCCCCTGCTCACAAAGCCTTTAGCATCTCTATTTCTACTCATCCTGAACCCAAAACTTACAAACAAGCAGCCAAAGATCCTAAATGGCAAGAAGCCATGAAAGCAGAAATTTTAGCTCTTGAAAATAACAAAACCTGGACAGTTACTGATTTGCCTCTAGGAAAGAAATCAATTGGTTATAAATGGGTGTATAAGATGAAATACAAGGCGGATGGTAGTGTTGAAAGATACAAAAGCACGTCTTGTAGCTAAAGGTTTTACACAAAAGGAGAGAATTGATTATGCTGAAATATTCTCTCATTTTGCTAAAATGACAATAGTTTGCTGTTTTTTGGCATTGGCTGCAAGTCAAAACTAGTTTTTAGAGCAACTTGACTTAAACAATGCATTTTTACATGGGGATTTAGAAGAAGAAGTTTATATGGTGATCCCACCCGGGTCTGCTAAAGAGGGGGAGAATAAAGTAAGTCATTTGTTGAAGTCTCTCTATAGGTTAAAATAGGCCAGCCGACAATGGTTCCAGAAACTGACCACTGCTCTTTTATTCCTTGGTTATAAGCAATCCAAAAGCTTATTACAGCTTATTCACAAAGTAGAAAATCTGTTACGGGATTTTGTATGTTTCATGGTGATTCTTTGATTTCTTAGGGGTCTAAGAAGCAAACTATAGTGTGAATGGTGAAGTGAATTTGAGGAGGATGGGCTAAAATATTGATGTATTGTTTATTCAAACTTATGCTATGTGATTTTAGAAGTCTGAGGCACTATGATGAATAAATTGCTAACTATGGGTTGTTTACAAACTCCATTGTTTATGAGCTTGCATTATTCTAGTGATGGGATTGTGTAATTTATGTTAGTTGGATTTGTGTTGTGCTTCTATAAGTCGTTAATATGTTAGTGAATATGTTTAGGTGTTGATATTACTAGAGAAATGCCAAAAATATGAAAGTATCAGAAATGCCAAAAATGAGAAATGCAAAATGGTACTGTTAGTGAATATTTGGCATATTTGGAAAATGAGAATTGCCAACACATCAAGAAGAGAGAGATGGGGTGAGCTTTGGTGTAAGAAAAAGTGAGAGAGAGAAGGGGAAGGTTCCGCAGTGGTTTTTTTTTTGGAATCTATAGATGTATTGTTGGATGTGATTTTAGGTGACAGGAAGTAATTCACTGACCCTCTGAGTATGGGGCATTACGAAACCTATAGCTAGAGCACCTCTACCATCTCCTCATCTTTGTAGCAAATGCCATGGACCTTCTGATTTGGTATACAAGAAACAAGGTAGTGTTGAGAATCTCATATATGATATAACCGTTTGCTCTTCGTAATTAAGAAAACAAATACCAGCGTGGTACTTTTCCTCTTAAAATTTTTAAAATTATTATTTCAAAGTTTTTCTTTCCCGATATACCTATAATTGCTTCATTTGCTTTGTATGAGAAAGGTCAATGAGTAAAGTTAAATTTTCCTAGTAGAAAGAAATTAGATATATATGAAAAATGTTACTTATTATTCTCACAACGCACCAACACGTGATTTTTTTTTATCATTTTATTTAAATACACATATTTATGTATCAATATGTGTGTGTTTAAATAGAAACTCCAAAATGTCCAATCACATATTGGTGTATAGTATAGGGAATGACAAGTTGAATTTTTCTAGGTGATTATATCCCAATTCAATTGATTCTTTCTAGTTTCCAACATGCAAGTGAAGGACATTAGAGATATATCAAAAAAGGTACATCAAATTCCAATTATAAACATACGGCATGAATAACGAAAAAGTTACTACTTTTCCACAATCAATTTTGCAGGGCCAAAACCGGCAGTGATTACGAACTGCTCAACAAGGCCAAAATGAGCCATCAACAACCAAACAAGATTGATAAGCTGTCCACCTCTACTTACTTGCTGAGCATGAGCATCTGGTCGACAATGATTTGACGCGTATGACAACATCTCCACCCAGACTCTGCTGATTACCTCCCATTTATTGCCCTCGAATTTTTTAAGCTCTTTGGCCAGCATGCAAGCATCAAACATTACAGATTTGCTTCTATCTCCCTTCACATGAGCAGGTTTAACATCTGTATTCACAGCAAGGAGGTTTTCACAAGCCTCCTTTTCTTTATTGTTTGGTCCGAGTTCCTTATTGTGAAAGAATCTTTTAGCCTCAGCACATGTATCTCTATATCTAATTTGCCCAATACCTGCCACAGCAGACATCATAGTAGGTTTCATCACTAAAAGATACAGCATGTAATCTGAAACAAGCTTACTGATGAATTTATGATCGACGTTTTGGTGTTCATCAGATTGAGCTTTTTTCCCATGATCGACTTGAAAGCAGAGTTCAGTAGCAATGTGCCAAAGCAGAAGGCTCTCGTCAAAGGTAAAATTTTCAATATATTCTGTTTTTAGTTTTTCAAGAAGTACTACTTCCCCTTCGAACTTTGCTTTGCAATATTCTCCAAGAACATAAGCACCTCTAGCTGAACTTATTGAGAAGATATTTTCTGGTTGATCTGCTTCTTTAGATTTCCGCGACAGTTCTTCAAAGATAAATTCCCATAGATCCTTTCTTAAGGGTTTCTTGGGCGCATATTTCAACTCATCTAGAAAATCCTGAGCACCCAATGGTACGACAACATATTTGAGACAATATTTGCGTGCATGATGCAACAAATGAGTAGTCTTCTTATAAATGCCAAGGCATAACTGATCATTTTCTTCATGGGATTTTTTCGGAAGTTTCTTGAGGCTGTATGTTATCAAATTAAATCCTGCCACGGATTCAGACCACCTACGAAGTAATAATCGTGTACCTCTCTCGAAAAACTCGTTGCCAGACCCATCCTTGCATTTTAACCACTTTGAACTCCAAAATTTGAGATATTTTTCAAAGATGGTCCAGAGTACACTTGAATTTGTTTTTGGCTTCTTGTCAAGAGATGCTGTTGTCCAATCGGAGAAAATGAGGTTGAAGAGTGCTATTGCCTCCAAGCCCAAGGCACCGAGTAGCAGGGTGTACGTAACTCGAATATCAAACTTATCTAAACCTTGCTTACAGTCTAAAAAAAAGAAGATCCCGAGGGACACCAAAACAGAAAGCGAGCTTACAGAGCGCAAAAGGTATCCTTTGAGATCATGTATCACAAAGAACTTGGTGTAGAGAACTTCGTAGATGAAGTTGAGTTCAACCTCCAACACATTAAGTGCATCTTCAGGACTTCTCCCAAGAAAAAAGTTTCTGCTCTCATTTCGATCATTGTGGCTAATGAGATCAACAATTAGCCCCTTGAAGATTTTGAAGAAGTGGAAACCATATTTCACCACCTCAAAGTCATCTAATTTCTCATTCTTTTTCGGTTGAGAAGAATAGAAGGCGGACTTCGATTCTTTAATAACAGCATCTACTGTTTGTGACATTGTTGTAGGAAGTCTGGCTAATTTCTTTGAAGAGAATGCCTCCATGAGCTTCGCGTACTCTGGTCCAGGATCTGCTTCTGTAAGCATGGTTTCTCGAAATGTACCCCAGCTTGCACGATACAAAGAACGTGTCCGTTCACTATATTTGATGACTCCTGCGAGGAAAATGAGGGAAGTCGGGAGCCATAGCTTGTTGTTTGGTAGTGTTTCCAGGAAGACATAAAACGAGGCGAAAATCTGGAATATTAGGGTGAGAAAGTGCCTAAGCCAGAGCTCATTATCCTCCAGGGCAAAAGCAGTTATGGTGTCCGGCCCACCAAGATGTAACAACAAGAACGGAGCCCAAAATGCAAGAAGGTCACTCTTTTGAATAATCTTAGATGAGTTCCTGCTGCTGGTGATGAGCCTGATTGTGAAGCTAGCTGCCCAATCGGCTAGAAAGTATGATCCCCAGATGATCACGATGGAAATCTTATTTCCTGTGCGCTTTCTCATGGGAGCACCCAAAAACAGTACTATTTGTAGTGAAAGGCTGAAGAGAATGACGCCCCTGACATTCCATATCTCCCATGTCTTCTGAAGCCTGTTCAGAATGACCTCGACCATATCTCCTTTTCGTTACTTTTCCTCTACGTATTCACGTTTGGTTCGAAAAATGAACCAGACGAATGAAAGGTCGTGCTGCGGTTCTTTCTACTAGACAACTTGCTTCGAGACAACGTCCGTAAAGGAAATTACAGCTTCCAGCTTGTGAGAAACATAATTTTTTACACTGGGATATCAGATTTATTCAAATTGAAAACAATGGAGAATTGAAACAGAAATAATAAACATAGGAGTTATAAATTCAACTTGGAAAAACAAAAAGAAACCTAAGAAAAACAAATTTTCACTTGGATTGTTTTTAGTGAAATTCAACTTTGATAATTAGTATATAAATTTATTTCAAATATTTCACATGAATTTGTTTCACTGAAAATGATAAAATAAAAAATAAGATTACTCTTATTTTACTTCTTTATTTATTTGTTTTTATTTCAGGTAACAAATCAATAGAAAAGTCCAAGGTTTGAAAATTTTGGCTGCAAACAGTTGGAATTTTATTACATCGGCATTTATGATTTCACTAGCACAATATTTATTATCTTAATATATATATATATAAATATATATTAATTTAAAAAAAAAAAGACGATGATGTGGTCAAATTAAACAATTAAATGTAAAATTCAAAGCAATTTATATAATAGAATGTTTTAGATACTTTAGTTCGTCTAAGTAAGAATTTTATAAAACTAATTTTACACGCTAACATATCAATTTGTTTTCTTTTAAATTAAACTTTTTAGATTGTGTATGGAAGTTGAGATGATCTCAAATGATCTGTAAATAGTAATAATCAGATCGTTCATTGCTAGCTAGCTATATTCTGATGTCTATGTTATCACTTCCTTTAACTAGGAATATTCAATAAGAAGATTGATCGAGGAAGTACTGATTCTCTCAATCCATAATGAAGCTGCCAAATGCATGGTTTCACTACTATGGCCGGGTGAATATCACCCCTTACTATTGTCGTGCATGCGTGAGTCGCGAGTGAGAGATATCTCTATATATTTTCTAATTTTTCCTAGTGATCACTGTGTTCGAGTATCTAACGTAAAGGTCTTTCAACAGCTAGCCTTCTTTTTCTTCTTCTTTTTTTCCTATCAATCAGTCACTTAATAGTAAAGAAACTAATAAGACTATTGCATGCAAGATTTGATTTGTACTTGGATTGTGTGTTCTACAGTACACCAACTCGCAAATAGAACAACTCATTTATAAAAGGCAACAAATGGCACATAGATCTAGCTACAATATTGTATCTCAGCAAAATGAAAGTTACGAAACGTATAGACACAATCACATTGATTTAGCTCAAATGCGAGTGTGCTTAATTATAAATATAAACACTGAGCTAAAATAATAGAAAATTAGAAAACTTACTTTGGTTGTCGATCTAAAACCGATCACTGCTAGCTAGCTAGCTACTGTATGCATGCCACGTTCACGGAGTGAAGGACTAAACACTGAGATCAGAATGAGAGATGCAGGGGAGGAAGCTGGGATGAGCTATTTGTAGTCGACGTTGAGCTGAGATTGGGAAACTTGGACAATACAAAAATGTTGAAGAATTACAAAAATTACAATATATGCCACTGTGACAACTTTAAATTTAAAGCAAAACAGAATAAAGGCTAGGGTTACAGTACTGTGTCGATAATAAAAAGAAATTTGTCACTTTAGCTTTAAGAGCCACGATCCACATGATAAAAATGTGATCTGTAAGGTTGATAATATTAGACCTAGCTATCGGCCTAACAGTTAAAATTAATTCTAGTCATTTGAAATTTTGATATTTTTATTCACACTTACCGTATGACATATTTTAAATGATTTTATATGTCTAATTATTTTGTTTGAGGATGATTGAAAAAAACATTATAAGATTACAGATATCATTTTTCATTTAAAGAGAGGTGATAATTAAGTAAATCACAACTACTCTACATGAACTTTTTATCAAATATATATCTATTAAAATTATTATTATTATTATTATTTCTTAAATTCAAAACTATTGAATTAAATAAATTTTTTTTGTAAATTTACATTTTTATTATATAGTTGTATGCCTGTTTACTATGAGTGCTATCTCCTTGTTATTTTCTTGACTGGTCATGATCACCACGTGAAAGTTGGTGTAACTTGCAATTCAATGGATGCTTGATAGAATACTTGGATGCTTGTAACTTGCAATTCAATGGATGCTTGATAGAATACTTGCTGTAACTTGCAATTCAATGGAATACTTGTAATCTGTTTGCTAATGCAATAAAGATATCTTGTTTAAAAAAAAATGGATGCTTGATAGATTCCTGACATAGCAAAACCAGAAGCAGCTTCAAAGGCCTTAATTTATGCAAAGGTATGTATAGGACTTGGATGCTGACTTTATAGACACTCTAAGCACCAATCTGCTACAAAATAATTGAATCTTTCCCTTTTTTAAAGAAAAAAGAAAAAGAAGAAGAAGAATAAATATTGGTATATCGCAAAGCTATAAATCTCTTTGCTTGAAAATTGAGTATCAGATCGTTTTTAGTACTGAATTTCTCCTACAATTAATCTTGGTTGCCTATTGGGGGCTTTGAAAATGTCCCATCCAATTTCCTTGTACATAGATTTCACATGAAATAAAAGGAATGCACATATAAAAGATGGTTCGGGTTCACTAACTATTTGCTCTAATTTTTGGCCTTAGCATTTATAATGCCTCAAGAGAGAACCAACATCTGGGCCCTACTCCAAGAGATGGTGCAATTGAACCTAGTTAGGCTCATTATTATAAAGAGTAATGTGAGATTCCATATACAACCTACACTCATACTCTAAAAATTATTCTAGTATAGGTGGTACAGTTCAAGTTCCTCTTGAAAAGCTCCGAGCGAGGCCGAATCCAGATACAAGCCATATTTCAAAAGAGCTAACCAATTGTACAATTAAATGTCTAAATTATTATAAAGAGCAATAAATTCTTCCTTACAGATAATATGAGATTTGATACCTCTCTTGCACTTTTTTAAAAGAATGTGGATCGATGCTGAATTTGTAGACAATCTAGGCACCACCGTCTAGTCCACGCACTCTTGGAGTGGACAACATATATAGTTTTGTGCCTTTTAAGGCCCATGTTTTCAATTTTAAGGCTTTTCGATTACAATTCAACAGTTTTTTTTCTTTTTCTTTTTTAAATTAATTAAAAAAAGCTTGGTTTGTTGCACATTAATGTTAATGATTCAAACTAATGGAAAGAATTTGAACATTATATACCTAATTACCTATGGTGACTACAAAACATCTACGAGAAAGAGAAATGGTACAAACACTAAAAAAAAAACAATGCAACAATTATGATAAAAAGAAATACAAAAATAAAAAGAATTATATATAGTCTATAGCACAAAGTTACTAAGTAAAATCCAAGACATAAAAAAAATTAAATTAAATTAAAAAACTATAATATTAAAAACTTAAAATTAACCAGTCTCCAAAAGAACCCATTTCCCATTATCTAAAAGCCTTTCTCATATTTGTATTCAACTTGAAATCGCCTACCCATCTAAACTTCAACCCATGCCAACTCTCCATGCACCAACTCTAAATTGCCAAATGCCAACTCTCAAACAAGAATCATGTGTCTCAAGGAATGACACCTCCACAAAATAAAAAGCTTTAAAAACAATGTAAGAAAAAACCAAATATTTTATTAGGCAGGAATTTACAAACCAACAAGTACTAAGAAAGATGAGAATCAATTTTTATCGATTTTACTAGGCTGGAATAGATTAGGTACTTTTTCTAATACATCTTTACAATAAAACAGAGAGTTAGGAGATGTTTGGAAACAATTATTATCTCATCTCAAGTCATTTCATCTCATATTATCTCATTTCTTTTCCAAATATCACTCAAACATAAATACTATCAAACTAATCATTACAATTTTTTCAACTTAAAAAAAAAAAATTTAACTTTTTCAAATTCTAAAATAAAAATTCTATTCAAAATTCTATTATAACAATATTTTAACTTCATAATATTTTTTATTCAACGTTTTTCTCTCTCAATTTCTAAAATCCAAAAAACATTAAACTCAAACCATTTTACTACTAGTCACAAACTATCTTACTATTATTCACAAAATTCTTTTCTCATTTTATTCACCAAGCATCCCCTTATTCTATTATAAACCCGGTCTACCATGTATGGTGTGTAATGGATGCAGCCAAATTGTGGCTGCTAGGTAGATTTTTTTAGAAAGTAGTCACTTTAGCTTTAAGAGCCACGATCCACGTGATAAAAATGTGATCTATAAGGTTGATAATATTAGACCTAGCTATCCTAACATTTAAAATGAATTCTAGTCATTTGAAATTTTGATATTTTTATTCACACTTACCATATGACATGTTTTAAGTGATTTTATATGTCTAATTATTTTGTTTGAGGATGATAGAAAAAAACATTATAAGATTAAAGATATCATTTTTCATTTAAAGAGAGGTGATAATTAAGTAGATCACAACTACTCTACATGAACTTTTTATCAAGTATATATCTATTAAAATTATTATTATTATTATTTCTTAAATTCAAAACTATTGAATTAAATAAAATTTTATGTAAATTTACATTTTTATTACATAGTTGTATGCCTGTTTACTATGAGTGCTATCTCCTTGTTATTTTCTTGATTGTTCATGATCACCACGTGAAAGTTGCTATAACTTGCGGTTCAATGGATGCTTGATAGATTCCCGAGACAGCAAAACCAGAAGCTTGAAAGACCTTAATTTACGCAAAGCTATAGATAGCACCTGGATGCTGACTTTGTAGACACTTTAAGCACCAATCTTGTACAAAATAATCGAATATTTCCTTTATTAAAAGAAAAAAGAAAAAGAAGAAGAGAATATTGGTATATCGCAAAGTTATAAATCTCTTTGCTTGAGAATTGACTATCAGATCGTTTTTAGTACTGAATTTCTCCTACAATTAATCATGGTTGCCTATTGGGGGCTTTGAAAATGTCCAATCCAATTTCCCAGTATATAGATTTGACATGAGATAAAAGGAATGCACATACAAAAGATGGTTCAGGTTCACTAACTATCTGCTCTAATTTTTTGCCTTAGCATTTGTAATGCCTCAAGAGAGAACCTACATCTGGGCCCTACTCCAAGAGATAGTGCAATTGAACCTAGTTAGGCTCATTATAAAGAGTAATGTGAGATTCCATATTCAACCTACACTCATACTCTAAAAATTATTCTAATATAGGTGGTACAGTTCAAGTTCCTCTTGAAAAGCTCCGAGCGAGGCCGAATCCAGATACAAGCCATATTTCAAAAGAGCTAACCAATTGTACAATTAAATGTCTAAATTATTATAAAGAGTAATAAATTCTTCCTTACAGATAATATGAGATCTGATACCTCTCTTGCACTTTTTTAAAAGAATGTGGATCAATGCTGAATTTGTAGACAATCTAGGCACCACCGTCTAGTCCACGCACTCTTGGAGTGGACAACATATATAGTTTTGTGCCTTTTAAGGCTTTCCAATTTTAAGGCTTTTCAAGCACAATTCAACACTTTTTTTTCTTTTTTTTTTAATTTAAAAAAAATTGGTTTGTTACACATTAATGTTAATGATTCAAACTAATGGAAAGAATTTGAACATTATATACCTAATTACCTATGGTGACTACAAAGCATCTACCAGAAAAAGAATAGTACAAACACTAAAAAAAAAAACAATGCAACAATCATGATAAAAAGAAATACAAACAAATAAAGAACTATATATAGTCTATAGCACTAAGTTACTAAGTAAAATCCAAGACATAAAAAAAATTAAATTAAAAAACTATAATATTAAAAACTTAAAATTAACCCTTCTACAAAAGAACCCATTTCCCATCATCTAAAAGTCATTCTCATATTTGTGTTCAACTTGAAATCGCCAACCCATTTAAACTTCAACCAATGCCAACTCTCCATACACCAACTCTAAATTGCCAAATGCCAACTCTCAAACAAGAATCATGTGTCTCAAGGAATGACACCTCCACAAACAAAAAAGCTTCAAAAACAATGCAAGAAAAAAACACGTATGTTTTTAGGCCGGAATCCACAAACCAACAAGAACTAAGAAAGATAAGAATCAATTTTCACCAATTTTATTAGGATGGAATAGATTAAGTACTTTTTCAATACATCTTTACAATAAAACAGAGAGTTAGCGGATGTTTTGAAACAATTCTCATCACATCCCATCTTATTTCGTTTTATCTTATTTCATTTCCAAACAACACTCAAACATAAACACTTTTAAACTAATCATTAGAACTTTTCTAACTTTTAAACAAAAAACAATTCAACTTTTTCAAATTTCAAAATAAAAATAATATTAAAAGGTTATATTATAACAATATTTTAACTTCATAATATTTTTTATTCAAAATTTTCTCTCTCCTTTTCTAAAACTCAAAAACCATTTAATTCAAACAATCTCACTACCATTCACAAACCATTTTACAACTATTCATAAAATTCCAATCTCATCTCATTTGCCAAGTATCTCCTTATTCTATTCTAAAGCCGGTGTGTTAAGCACACTATCTATATAATTTAAATGATAAGATTTAATTTTTAAAATTCAAAATTTAAAATTTATCTTCTAAATCAAATTATCTCATGTAAGCTGTTTATTAGAGATATGTTTCTACAAACTGA
Source organism: Carya cathayensis (assembly GCA_011037825.1). Classification (NCBI taxonomy): domain Eukaryota; kingdom Viridiplantae; phylum Streptophyta; class Magnoliopsida; order Fagales; family Juglandaceae; genus Carya; species Carya cathayensis. The sequence goes on along the minus strand of QGSO01000726.1, from coordinate 73,267 downwards.
CTTGAGAATATAATTTCTCTAAAACAAAACTTGGAATTATCATACATATTTAGTAACAAATTTATCATTATTTTGAAGTAATAAATGTATGAGCACTTACCATGTTATGATCCAACCCAATCCCAAGGCCCAAAAACCCAAACCCAACCTTTCGATGCCAAGAAAAAAAATGAGCACCAAAAAAGTACATTTATAAGCCTTAAGCACCTCATTGTTTCTTCTGCACCACCACACTCTTTCTCCTTCTGGGTTTCTTTCCCCTTTGTCTTTACTATCGTTTATTCCCTTCCATTGCCGATTGCAGCACCACATCACACCATTAAGACCTTATTTGGGAACACAAATATACTCAGGAATTTTTAGACATTCGCATATATTCCCTTCTCAAATATCACTAAAATATAAAAAACTTTTTAATTTTAAATATTCAACTCTTTTATCTAATCATTACCCAACCATTATAAATTTCCTAAACTACCAAACAAAATATAAAAAATAATAAAATGTTTTCAAATTTCAAAACAAAAAATAATATTCAAGCAATTTTTTTACTTTAGGAAAAATGTGCATATTTCCTTTGTATTGGGATGAAGTGGGTGAGAGACATACTCTAGGGCCAGATTTCATTCAGAAGACCACCGAAAAGATAGACATTATTCAGGCTAGAATGAAAGCAGCTCAAAGCCGACAAAAGAGTTATGCTGATAATCGGCGGCGCCAACTAGAGTTTGAGGCTGGAAATAAAGAATTATTGAGGATAGATGAAGGAAATTATGAGATTTGAAAAGAAGGGCAAGCTTAGCCCTAGATATGTCGGACCTTTTGAGATTTTGGATTGGATTGGACCAATGGCATATAGAGTGGCATTACTGCCAGCACTTGCAAGGGTGCATAATGTATTTCATGTTTCTATGTTGAGGAAGTATATCCCAAACCCCACCCACATTATTGACTATAGGCCACTTCAGATTCAGGAAAATTTGACTTATGCTGAAGAATTGGTGCAAATTCTAAAGTGAAAAGAGCAAGTGCTATTGACTTGAACTATTCCCTTAGTTAAGGTGTTATGGAGAAGATGCAAAGCCCAGAGCCGTGGCCCAAGCTCAGATCAGAACTGGAATCTAATACTGGCCACTATAGCCAGCGGTAGTTTAGAGAGAGAATCTTTGCCTTCTCTCTAGAAACCCAGCCAAAACAGAAACTAGCTCAGGGGTGATGGGGGCCTCGGCTCCATCCTCCCTCCCTCCCTACCTCTTATTTCTGTTTTAATGGTTTTTAGTTAGGTTTGTTTTACCTCTTGTTTTTGGTGTTTGAATAAGCTCTCGGTAAAGGTTTGATGGTGGAGCTATATCGTCGTGGCTCATGTGCCTAGGCCAAGACCCTCGATAGTTCACCCCTAAACCCCCCTCTCTGGTCGTAAACCAAGTCGACGTGTTGCTAGCGATGCACATTCTAGGCGCAGGTGGTAGAGAGGACTTGGGTGGTCGGAGGAAGGTTGGGATGGCCTCTGGTCTTTTGGGGTGAGTGGTAAGGCGGTGCAAAGAGGCTCTTGCAAACATGCAACCCGTTCTGGAGGTTGCTCTCGTTGAAGGGAGCAAGGTGGACCACACGGTGTGTGATTAGCAGATGCTCTGTTTTCGAAGCTTCAAATAGAGGTGGCGTGGGTTGGCTTTGCAGAGTAGAGGGTTGCACTCGTGGTGGTCATTGTGGCCACTGGAGTGGCTTTTGGCACTGCAAGAACATGGGAAAGGTACAAGAGTGGTGCGGAAGCGTGGGCTGACCAGAATGCTAGGCACTGCTGAGTAGAAAAAACCTTAGCGTGCGGTGGGAGGGTGTAGTGTGGGCTAACCTAAAAGCCTATCATGATGAGAGCCGAGTGTTTTTTACAATGGTTATTATAATGTTTTTACTTTGGTTTTTAGAATAATAAGAGAAAAAACCAAAAATATGGTCTATTGGACTGCAATCCATAGAGTTTTGTCTCCTGATCCGTCTTTGATGGTATATGGGGTTATGTTACTCTGTCCTTGAACAGAGATGTGCGGTCTCTCAATCTTAGGGTTTGTAAAGATTTGCAGCAAGAACTAGACCATGTCAATTACGGTTGTATATTGAGGTGCTACTAAGGTTATAGTTGACTTGTAATGTATGTTTCACATCTAGTTATAATGTTCCGTTTATTAATGAACGGTGATGGACTATTATTGCAAAAAAAAAAAAAAAAAAAAACCCATATGAGAACCCAATCCTGAAGGCTAGACGGCGTCATTTGGTATGTCTTCTTCTCCCTCAATTCTCTTTTCCCCCGACGGTTACCTCACTCTCTCATTTCAGTTTCTACATCCCGAAAGTTCCATCCCCCGAAACGCATTTCCTCCAACACACATTTAGTTTTTACTAAACATTCTTTAGTTAGATATTCTCGCTTCACTCTCGAAGTTTCTTTTTCGTGCTGACTCGGTTTCTCATCTTCTCTCTCGCGCTCCCTCTCACACAGCGTCCATCTCTCTGCAGGTACCTCTCTCTCTCTCTCTCTCTCTCTCTCTCTCTCTCTCTCTCTCCCCTACTTTTTCCTCCATCTCCGAGCTTCACAAACCCTCTCACTCACAGTTGGGTCTCAGTGGCTTTCCACACTGTGGGCAAGATCTTGCTGTCGACGCAAGCTTTGCCAAACAGTGGTAAGGCCCCTTCTCATTCTCTGTTTCTCACGAACACACACATTCACTCCAAGATATTTTTCCTCTCTCATGAAATTTTGAGAAATGAGTTTCATATTTGTAGTCCGTGGGTTTTGTGGATTTCTCCTGCGTTTTCCATCTCTCATTGTGCAACCCCATCACTGTGGAAACAGTCTTCGATTTTCTATTCACGCAAGTCAACCCATGTGCTTGTATACGATGCCTTACCCACAGATTTTCAGATCTCTCCCTCCTTATAAATTTTCAAATTCCCCTTTCCCACTTAGTCAGGCAATAACTACATAAGTAAACCTTGACTAACACCGTTATGTTGTATCACGGGACATTGAAATAAGCCAAAGACAACGTCTCCTCCTCATTGAATTTTAGCGAATTAAACGCACAATTTTGGTAAGATAATCAGGGCATTAGTACCGCCTCTATTTTATTTAATTAAAGTGATATGTTTATTGGTATCTATGGGAGGACGTTACTGACCTGGTTGTGTATTGAGATATGTATAATTGTGATTTCTTAGTTGAATTGAAGTGTGGATAATGTGTGGTTCGAGGTGGTATTGCGCAGGATGTTGCATGTGGGCTGTTTGTGTTGGACATGTGAAAAATTGCGTACATTTGAGTGGCTGTTTGAGTGGTGTGTCAGCATGTAGGGAGTCTTTGGTTGCTGTAATGGGGACGAAGAAGAGTTAATAGTGGCTGTAACATCAATGAACACATTGGCTAGACATGTTGGGACTAAATGTGGCTATGTTATAGTTTGACAAGTTGAGGGTAAATTGTGTGAGTATGTGGACTGTTTGTATAATATGTCGAAAGGAGTTTATAAATAGATGCAAAGTAGGTGGTAAATGATTAAATAAATTTGAGGTGGATGGGCAAATATTCGTGAAGTGGTAAAACTTTCATTGGATGTTGCGAGTAATTGTTACATGCTGAAATTTGTCATTCAGGATACGAATTTTTAGGTTAGGGCTGTAAATGAATCAGTCTGTTTGATAGCCCTCTCGGTACTCGCTTGGTTAAACTTGAATCGAACTTGACTCGTGAAAAAAAAAAAAAAAACTTATTCGCGAAAGCAGATACCCACTCGATATGTAAATGACACATACCCAACAAAACTCAACTCAACTTTGCTAACACTCTTTTAGGCTCGCTTGTTTATACTCGAGTCGACTCGTTAGCTCAACTCGATTAAAACTCATTCATATATTGATAAATAGATATATACATCTATGCATGTATATATATATTATCTAATAATATAAGAATACCACTTTTATAATTAAATATATAATATGTATTCTAATTACTTATGTCTATATAATGAATATACTTCATAGGTATATTTTATAATTTGTATAATAATTAGTCGATAAAATTTAATAATTTCATATACTAATTTGTGGGAACCATATATGAAATAGATATATGCTATCATATTAAGTGTATGTATTAATAATATATGTAGGCATATAATATATTATTATTTTGGATAAATATCAACTAGGTAGATATTAATTATTTATAAATTTTTTAAAATTTTATAATTTAATAGAGGTTCTACTTGTTAGTTGTATAAATTTAATATTAGTTCTTTTTTTATTTATTTAATTTATTAAATATTAAATCTTATTCCAAAAAAAAAAAAACAATTCAAGCTCAAGCTCGGCTCGACTTGAACTCATTTGTAGGATGAGCTCGAGTTGAGAGTTTAGCTTATCAAGTCGAGCTCGAACAAAGAAGAAAAAAATTCGAGCTAGGGCTCGAGCTTGAGTATTTTGAGTTGATCTAAAACCAATCATTGCTAGCTAGCTAGCTACTGTATGCATGCCATGTTCACAGAGTGAAGGACTAAACACTGAGATCAGAATGAGAGATGTAGGGGAGGAAGTTGGGACGAGCTATTTGTAGTCAACGTTGAGCTGAGATTGGGAAACTTGGACAATACAAAAATGTTGAAGAATTACAAAAATTACAATATATGCCACTGTGACAACTTTAAATTTAAAGCAAAACAGAATAAAGGCTAGGGTTACTGTACTGTGTCAATAATAAAAGAATTAATCTATGCAGAAGCCACTGTTTCAGTGTATCTATTGCACACATGATGTAACCTAGTAAAATGACTAATTTGTCCTTGTACTGCGCGTTCCCTCTCAGATTTCATTTCACCCATTTTCTATGCAAAACAAAACTCCGTCTGCACTCTCCCCCCACCCCCACCCCCTCTTCTCGCCTATCCTCTCCCTCACCCCCACCGCAGCACCTAGCCCTCAGTCCACTGACGCAAAAACCTAGCCCTCAGTCCACCGAATCTCTTCACAGCTTCATCTTCTGATTTCTCCCCACCTCGTTCGATTTCCCACCTTGTCTGTGTTCTCCTCTCTGCCCAAAATCTCTTCACAGCTTCATCTTCCTTCTTCTTGGTTGGGCACCCTTCGACTTCGTCCGCAAGTAAATTTCCAGATCTTCTTTCTTCTTTTTAGGATTTCTAGTTGGGTACGACCATGTGGAAGGGAGGCTTGGGGTTTTGTGATTTTGTGAGGTGGGTTTTGAAGATATTAGGGCTTAGGGTTGTCTGTTGTGTTGTGTGTTGATGCTTAAGTCTGCTTTGGGTATTGTTGTAGTTCTTAAATAAATAAATAAAATTGTAAAAAATTAATTGAGAAGGATATGATTGTATTTTATTGGTTGTAAATCAGTTTACTAGTCGATTGTATTTTGTTGGTTGTAAATATCTATCAATTCCTTAACAAAGAACGATGGGTTCTATCTCAGACATATTTTGAAATGTAAACATTAGACATTTTGCCAGAATGAGAAAGAATGTACCTACGTTCATATGCCATTATGATAAGGTTTTGGGTATTGTTGGAGTTCTTAAATATTATTAGGGAAGATAATGAGAAGTTATAAGGGGTGCAAAGGTTTGGTTTGTTGTAATTTTCAACTCCTGATAATTTTTTTATTCTTCTACATCATAATTTCTAGTTTTTGGGCATGTCATGTTTTGAACTGGGTAAATTTATTTTGGAGCGTGTGGATGACATTTTGCAATTCATTGTAGATTTCACAGTGAATGTTGAAGGTGTTGGTCACATCTGTAGGTTATTCTTATTTGTTTTGATTTGCTATTCTCAAAATAAAAACATTAATAAGATTTATTTTATTTTAAACTCTTATCTTTTGGAGCGTCTTTGACTTTAAAAAACATGGCAATAGCAATAATGGTTCACCATATAATGCACATCGCACTGAGAGGAGTTCTCAGGGGTAATTGGAGAAATCATTTTTGTGGTACTTTTGCTATATTTCTGGTAGAGTTGATCTAAAGTTTCATTATGATTAATAGGGTATAAAATAAATGATTGTTTAAATTGCATTAGTATGATGAGTGGGGATGCAATAATCATTTTATATCACAACTTGAAGGGAAGTGTGTTGTTTGCGATGTTATAGGTGCCATGGTGCTTTGTTTAGTAGTTTTGGACAGCGTAGCTAAAGTGGCTTTGGAGAAACTATTTCCTACATCTCAATTTTTGATGATCCTGTTCTGGTTTCAGCTTTCAAAGTAACTACCCTTTGGGAACCAAACTATTTCCTACATTTCAATTTTTAATGAATAACTTTGGTTTGAATGTAGACCACTTAGTTGATTGTAGACTGCTCTTCTTGCTGATTTAGTCCTAAATCTGCACTGAAGCTCTTCTGGCATATTGATGCACTTACTATACCTTACATAATTGGCTCATAGCACGTTTAACCGATGTACTTCCAATGGCTTGGCTTGGATAGTGTTTAATTAATGTACTTCCAATGGCTTGGATACTTCTTTTCAGGATACTGGAATTAAAAGCTTAAATAAAAACAGAATTTTAAATTCCAAAATTCCACTTCTTTACATAGATCTTCTTAAATATATCAAGATGGTTGGTTCATGGATAATTTTTTTATACTTTTGTGTTGATTTTTCCTCTTGTACTTAAATATATCAAGATGGTTCATATGTCCTTAATATGATGTTGGTTTTTCTCTCTGAATAGGAATCTTGGCATAGAGCTCGATTGGAAATAGGGAAGAAAACACATCTGCAAGACCTACCAATATGAAAGGCAAAGAAACTCGAGACGAAGCTGGATTGGATATTATTTTGTTGTGATTTGTGCTGTAATTATTTTGCATTCGAAAAACAATAATGTATGTTGGTCAATGCTAAGATATGGATATTAGGTCATTTGTAATGTTCATCCAGTTAATGTGTTTTTTAAATGTTGTAATGTTGTAATATTTGTAAGACATTTTGGAATGTAACTTTGAATGTTACTTACAAAAACATGTTTATAATGTAATTGTTTACATTGCATTCTGTTGATTGATTGTAATGATAACAATATCTGTCCAAAATTAGATTGCAATTTGTCTAAAATCATAGAGTAATCTGTCCAAAATTTGAACCAAACTTTGCCCAAAAATACACCAACCACCAAAAATAAACTAACCACCAAAATATTTCTAGAATTACAATAACCAATATGTCAACAGCATTACACTTAACAATATTTGTCCACAACTACAACCAAGATTTTTCCACAATTACAGCCAAGCATTACAGCCGGGCATACCATAATTACACTCTAAAATAGTTGTCCACAATTACAACCAAGATCTAATTGGATAAACACATCAACCACATTATTTGCTTATGCTCCACATCAAACTGAATGCACAAGTGGCTGTCACCAAAGGACTTCAGAGTTTTGATAGTAGTACTACCAGCTGCTCATTAGACACCTTAACTTCCATAAAAGCTCCCAACGACAAAGCCAGTCTTGCAACTAACTGATGCTTACACTGGAAGAGAGGCAAACAAAAAGAGTTCAATATAAGAAGTTTAGTAAAAAATAAAGAAGAGAACGGAAATGTGTGATAGGCCAGAAGATAAAAGTCATTGGACTACAAAACATAGTGGATAAGCAAGAATGAGATCTCACACAAAGCTATTCTCCCCTATCCACAATGTCTTAGAAGAATGAATAACAAAAATAAATATTTTATCCACAGCAGAAATATTCCTCCTTCCTCTCTTCCTATCTAGGATCATATTTCAGTTCTTCAATAAAAGAAAATCACTACAGTACTCACACACAACAACATAAACAATTAAGAGGTTTGCTATAGAGCAGCCACTGTAGATTTATGAGCCACGATTCACGTGATAAAAATGTGATCTATAAGGTTGATAATATTAGACCTAGCTATCCTAACATTTAAAATGAATTCTAGTCATTTGAAATTTTGATATTTTTATTCACACTTACCATATGACATGTTTTATATGATTTTATATGTCTAATTATTTTGTTTGAGGATGATAGAAAAAAACATTATAAGATTAAAGATATCATTTTTCATTTAAAGAGAGGTGATAATTAAGTAGATCACAACTACTCTACATGAACTTTTTATCAAGTATATATCTATTAAAATTATTATTATTATTATTTCTTAAATTCAAAACTATTGAATTAAATAAAATTTTATGTAAATTTACATGTTCATTACATAGTTGTATGCCTGTTTACTATGAGTGCTATCTCCTTGTTATTTTCTTGACTGGTCATGATCACCATGTGAAAGTTGCTATAACTTGCGGTTCAATGGATGCTTGATAGATTCTCGACACAGCAAAACTAGAAGTAGCTTCAATGACCTTGATTTATGCAAAGGTATGTATAGGACTTGGATGCTGACTTTGTAGACACTCTAAGCACCAATCTGCTACAAAATAATTGAATCTTTCCCTTTTTTAAAGAAAAAAGAAAAAGAAGAAGAAGAATAGAATATTGGTATATCGCAAAGTTATAAATCTCTTTGCTTGAGAATTGAGTATCAGATCGTTTTTAGTATTGAATTTCTCCTACAATTGATCTTGGTTGCCTATTGGGGGCTTTGAAAATGTCCCATCCAATTTCCTTGTATATAGATTTCACATGAGATAAAAGGAATGCACATGCAAAAGATGGTTTGGGTTCACTAACTATTTGCTCTAATTTTTGGCCTTAGCATTTGTAATGCCTCAAGAGAGATGTGCATTTGTAATGCCTCAAGAGAGAACCAACATCTGGGCCCTACTCCAAGAGATAGTGCAATTGAACCTCGTTAGGCTCATTATAAGAGTAATGTGAGATTCCACATTCAACCTATACTCATACTCTAAAAATTCTTCTATGATAGGTTGTACAGTTCAAGTTCCTCTTGAAAAGATCCGAGGGAGGCCGAACCCATATACAAGCCATACTTCAAAAGAGCTAACCAATTGTACAATTAAATGTCTAAATTATTATTAAGAGCAATAAATTCTTCCTTACAAATAATATGAGATCTAATACCTCTCTTGCACTTTTTTAAAAGAATGTGGATCGATGCTAAATTTGTAGACAATCTAGGCACCACCGTCTAGTCCACGCACTCTTGGAGTGGACAACATATATAGTTTTGTGCCTTTTAAGGCCCATGTTTTCAATTTTAAGGCTTTTCGATTACAATTCAACAGTTTTTTTTCTTTTTCTTTTTTAAATTAATTAAAAAAAGCTTGGTTTGTTGCACATTAATGTTAATGATTCAAACTAATGGAAAGAATTTGAACATTATATACCTAATTACCCGTGGTAACTACAAAACATCTACGATAAAAAGAAATACAAACACTAAAAAAAAACAATGCAACAATTATGATAAAAAGAAATGCAAACAAATAAAGAACTATATATACTCTATAGCACTAAGTTACTAAGTAAAATCCAAGACATAAAAAAAATTTAAATTAAAAAACTATAATATTAAAAACTTAAAATTAACCATTCTCCAAAAGTACCCATTTCCCATAATCTAAAAGCCTTTCTCATATTTGTGTTCAACTTGAAATCGCCAACCCATCTAAACTTCAACCCATGCCAACTCTCCATGCACCAACTCTAAATTGCCAAATGCCAACTCTCAAACAAGAATCATGTGTCTCAAGGAATGACACCTCCACAAAATAAAAAGCTTTAAAAACAATGTAAGAAAAAACCAAATATTTTATTAGGCAGGAATTTACAAACCAACAAGTACTAAGAAAGATGAGAATCAATTTTTATCAATTTTACTAGGCTGGAATAGATTAGGTACTTTTTCTAATACATCTTTACAATAAAACAAAGAGTTAGGGGATGTTTGGAAACCATTCTCATCCCATCTCAAGTCATTTCATTTCATCCGATCTTATTTTTTTTTCAAACATCACTCAAACTCAAATATTATCAAACTAATCATTACAATTTTTTCAACTTCCAAACAAAAAATAATTCAACTTTTTCAAATTCGAAAATAAAAATTATATTAAAAAATTATATTATGACAATATTTTAACTTCATAATATTTTTTGTTCAACATTTTTCTCTTTCATTTTCTAAAATCCAAAAAACATTTAACCTTAAACTATCTCACTACTAGTCACAAACTATCTTACTTCACAAAATTATTATCTCATCTCATTCACCAAACATCTCCTTATTCTATTATAAAGCTGGCGTGATAAGCACACTATCCACATAATTTAAATAATAAGATTTGATTTGTAAAATTCAAAATTCAAAATTTATTTTTCAAATCAAATTATCTCATATTTACTACATATGCTCTCTATAGACCGACATGAGAGTAGAATTTCTCTAAAATAAAACTTGAAATTGTCATGAATATTTAGTAACGGATTTATAATAATTTTGAAGTAAGAAATGTATGAGCATTTACCATGTCATGACCCAGCCCAAACCCAAGACCCAAAAAGTCAAACCCAACCTTTCAGACCAAGAAACAAAATAGCACCAAAACAGTGCGTTTTGTAAGCCTTAAGCAACTCATTGTTTCTTCTCCACCAAACAATCTCTCTCTTTCTCTAGGTTTCTTTCCCCTTTGCCTTTACTGTCCTTTCTATTGCCGATTGCAGCACCACACCATGCCACTAAGATCTTGTTTGGAAACACAGGTATTTTCATATATTCTTAGATATTCCTTTCTCAAATATCACTTAAATACAATATACTTTTCAATTTTAAATATTTAACTCTTTCATCTAATCATTACCTAACAATTATAAATTAATTCCTAAACTCCCAAATAAAATACAAAAAACACTAAAACATTTTCAAATTTCAAAATAAAAAATAATATTCAAACAATTTTTTAACGTTATAATATTTTTGTTCAAATTTTTTTTTTTATCTCCTTTCTAAAAGCCCAATAAAACAGTTTAACTAAACCATTTCACCACTATCCACATATATTCTGAGATATTCTAAGGAACCAAACAAGCCCTAAGTCCTCTATCCATATATCTCTCTTGTGCTTTGACTTTCTCTCTATATCTCTTGCTATCTCTCAGTTCCCCCTTCTCTTTCTCACCCCCTCATCTGTAGCTAAGCCTCACCACGAGCACGTCTTTACCATTGAGGCCTACTTTGTCTCTCTTCTTAGTCTCTCGGTCTTCATCTCTCTCTCTCCCTCCCTCTATTAATATTTTACCATTGCTCATCTCTACTCTCTCCCCTAGGTTGCACCATGCTAGAGTTCCGCTAGCCGTCACCATGCTCCCCTACCTCACCGATAAGTCATCTCTCCTTCTGTGTGTGTGTGTGTGTGTGTATACATGTCTCTCTCATTCTCTCTTTCTTATCTCCTTGTTTGTTTCACAGTCATTGCCCAAGCCCAACACCACGCCCCAGTCTAGACTTTGACAATTGCAGTCACCATCCTATTGCTATGAACAAACCATTTCCATTGCTACACTCCATCTAGCTGTTGCCATCCTCCATACGAGTGGGGTAAGTGTTGAGCACCTCTCCGCCTCCTTGGTTCATGTCTTTATTCTTCTCCCTCTCCAAACATGACATCATAAATCAAAATAATGCATTTGGAACTCCACTAGTATTCTATTTTCTTTTGCGACTAGTCTAGTCTTCATTACTACCGATACTCTCTACATACAAATGTCTAAGAAACAATACTCTCTGCCTAAACAGAGAATCAACCTCACTCTTCATAGAAGGAGTTGACTAAACCTCTACAAACAAAATTTCGAGAGACGAAATCTTTCTTTATTTTAATTAATAATAAGAAAACCAAAAAGGAAAGCAGTAAAATAGATGCGAAAAATGATGTATTATAGTTGTAAATAAAATTTAATATAAATTTATATATCTTTTTTTTTACATAGTTGTATGCCTATTTACTATGAGTGCTATATTCTTGTTATTTTCTTGACTGATCATGATCACCACGTGAAAGCTACTGTATCCTGCGGTTCAATGGATGCTTGATAGATACCTGAGACAGCAACTAGACTAAAAGCTTGAAAGACCTTAATTTCTGCAAAGCTATATATAGGACTTGGAGGCTGACTTTATAGACACTCTAAGCACCAATCTGTTACAAAATAATCGAATGTTTCCTTTTTTTTTTTTTAAGAAAAAGGAAGAAGAAGAAGAGAATATTGGTATATAACAAAGCTGTAAATCTCTTTGCTTGAGAATTGAGTATCAAATCGCTTTTAGTAGTGCATTTCACCTACAATTAATCTTGGTTGCCAATTGGGGGCTTTGAAAATGTCCTATCCAATCTCCTTGTATATAGATTTGACATGAGATAAAAGGAATGCACATACAAAAGATGGTTTGGGTTTACTAACTATTTGTTCTAATTTTTGGCCTTAGCATTTGTAATGCCACAAGAGAGGTCCAACCTACATCTGGACCTTACTCCAAGAGATAGTATAATTGAACCCTGTTAGGTGACTCACTCAAAAATGAGTAGCACTAATGCTATCCCAAGTGCAGGAGGATGTCATGTAATAATTAGGAATAAATTCCTAGATCGTCTCCTCAGGCAAAGTTACTCAACAATTAAACTCGTTGAAAAAGTTTGAAAAACTTCACAAAGAGAAACACAAGCGGATGGTATTGCAATGGATGAAGAGGTTACTAGTCATGGACTAGATTCATGTTTTTAGATTTCTTTTTGATTGTCGGATTGGAATGTAAATGACTAATAGATTAAATTCAGAAATTAATAAAACTAAATTAAGAATTAAATTAAATTAAAAAGTAATTGACAAACATGCACTTAATATTGAAAAACCCCAAATTAAAGGTTCAACACAAAGTTATGAAAATTAAATAAACATTATTTATAACAAAAATAATATACACAAAAATAGCACAAGAACATAAAAATGAAAGAAGAGATAACAAATAAATAAAGATGCTCTACTCCAAAGAAAATAAAAGAGAAAAGTATCCGAAAGAAAAGAAACGCTGAACTGAAAAGCAATTAAAATGCTGAACGGAACAAGGAAATGTAAACAGAGAATAAGAACAGTAAGATTGAAGAAAAATTGTCTCCAACGTAAAAATGAAACATGAACCAAATAAGAACAACAACGTGAAAAAAAATAAATCGCCGACTTCAACAAGGTCTGGAACTCTCCTAAAAAAAAACTAAAACTCTACTCTACTGCACCTTCGTCTAAACGAAAGCAAGAAGAATAAAATAAGCCGCCTCTCTAAACGAGAAGAAAAGAAATAAAATTCAAGACTACCCTACTGCTATGGAAACGAAAAAAAAATAAAGAAACTCCGTCTAAAACTGAAAAAGAAAGAAAGAAAAAATAAATTACTTTGCTACCTCTAGCTAAACGGAAAAATAAGAAAATGACATGTTAAAACATGAAAGCTACCGAAAAAAAAATTGCATGGAATGAAAACAGAAAATAAACATTGCTCCACGTAAACTGCAGAAAAATCAAATAAAATGAAGTGCTGCCGAATGAAATAAAATGAAACTGAAATGAAACTGAAGCTCAAATAAAATGAAACTGAAGCTGCCGAATGAAATAAAATGAAACTGAAGTGAATTGAAGCTCAAATAAAATGAAACTGAAGCTGCCGAAAGAAAGAAAGGAAATGAACACTGAACGAAGAAGGAAAGAAAAACTAAAAATTGTTGTCTTTAACAAAGTCTGAAGCAAACGAAAAACAGGAAAAGAAACCAGCAAAACAAGCTTCTGCTGCAACACTTTAGTGCTGAGTAAATTCTGTGTGTGTATGTGTGTCCTCTAAGCTTCCAGCCCCTCAATATTTATAAGGTCAGCTTGTGTGAGAGTTGCTGTTCTTTTTTATCCGTGAATGATGCTGGTCACCACGTTCTGGTTTTTCTCCCGTGAGTTGCGTTACTTTATTTTCATTTTCTGCATGTGCTTTTGTCTTCCTGTTTTCTGCATTGCTGAGCTGCATGTGTGAGTGCTTCTTCCAGCCGTGATTGTTGATTTCTTCATTGAGGTGCCGTGATTTACTGCTTGTTTTCCTGCTGTTGCAAGTTTCTTCATTTTCTCCCGTCAGTTGCTGCTGTGTGTTAGTTTCTGCATGTGAGGTGCTGCCCGAGTGATGCATGTGAATGAGCTTTCCTACATGTGTTTTCTTCACTTTTTTGTTGCTGTTTTGTGTTCTGCATATGCTGTCCGATTGATATTTCCTGCATGTGAATGCTGCCCTGAAAGACTTTCTGCATGTGTAGCTGCCTTGAAAGACTTTCTTCTGCATGTATGAGCTTGAGGTGCCGTGAGTTGATTTTCTGCTTTTCTGAACTGCATTTTTGCATGTGTTTTTTTTTATTCCCAGCCGTGAGTTGCTTTTCTTGCATTTGTGCTTGACTTTTCTGCATGCTGTTTGTGTATTTTCTATTTTTCTGCATCATTTTTCTGCATATGCCGAGTGCTTGTTTTGCTGCTGTCCAGGTGCATGTTTCAGCAGCTGAGATTTAACTTTCCATCAAATTTGAGGTGCCGTGATTGATGTCCACTTTCTGCATGTGCTGGTTTCTGCATGTGCTGTTGCCGTAGGTTGCTGTCCAGCTTTGTGTATGTGTATGCTTTCTATTCCCATCCGTGATTGATGCAAGTGTGAGTTGCTTCTGCCGTGGGATACTTTGCATTTGTTTCTTCAGTTTCTGCTGCCGTGTTTTCTGCTTTGAGGTGCAACTTTCTCCTATTAATCCAGCCGACACATTCTTTTTCTCAATCAAGCACCGACTTCTCTCTTTCTTAACTCCAACCTCCTGAATGAAACTCAACTCCCCCACGTCTCTATCTCTTTCTCTCTTTCTTTCTCCCTTTCTTTGACTGACTCTCATCTCAACCAATTAAATTACTCAAGCACGTCTCTACATTCTCTCTTCAAATTCCCCACCTACTTCTCACGTCAACTCCAACTTTTGGTAAGAATTTACCCCAAAACATGAAAGAAATAACAATTGCCGGTGGTTCTTCATTCGACGTGCTCCATGATTTTCATTCCGACAATTCTTTCAACATTTTCGGCTGCCCAAATCCACTGCTTTAAAAAACTCATATAGCATGCGCCGTGGCTCAGAATCGGATCTCCTTTGAATTTTATTTAAACTGAAAATAAGGAAATAACACTCAAAATAAATTAACAAGAAAAGAAAAATAGATTATTAAAAATATATTATATATGTGAGGAAATATTGTCCAATTAAACCATAGTTATAAAATTAAGCATAAACATGATAATAATCAATTTAAAAATTACAACTCGAATTTATGCTTATTAACTATGTTTCCATCTAAAACCAATAATAATGTCACGAAACATTTAAAATACATTGGTTTTAAATATCTAAAATATGCAATATTTCGGCTCAATCACACCCCCTAACTAGTTTTTTGCTAATCCTTGAGCAAAATAGTGAAAATTAATTGAGATGAATATTGCATAAAGATCGTAATTCAAACAAAAACAATCAAACTCAATTCTGAATTCTCACAAAAGTGACACGTTACTACTCAACCCCCAAGGGTTATACCCACCAAGACTATCTTCAACAATCTTTCACATAAAATTAAGGCAAATATCTCAGGACTCAAATGTGTGTGTGGAGCTAAACTGGTTGTGTGTTCCTCATTACTAGCCATGATTTGTCATAGGATTTTTCAACCTTAAGATTAATCATTGTTGATTCCAACTACCTCAGAGCCCAAGGAACTAGCAGTTTTCACGCTAGCTCTATTTTTAAAGGTTGGAAACTCAACCCCTAAAGTCTTGGATAACTGTTTCTAGTCCTTTTTACTTAGGAAAGTTCACTAAGCCGTCTTTATTTCTTCTTCGTTTTTTTTTTCTTCTTTTTGGCATGGCTCGGTAGTCCTGCAGTTTACTTCTCCAGTGTTAAATCAATAAATGGTAAATAAGGAACACTACAAGCGTAAGCATGTGCAAAATGTCCTTCAAACTTTGCCTTTCGTTCTACAGAAATCTTATCAAGTTTCATCTCAATAACTATAACATCCCGGTATTTCAAGCCACATATCAACAAAATATGATGCATCAAAAATCATGCTCTATGTTTAAGCTTGAAAATAAATCTTCAGAAATGATACCGCTCAACTACTCCACCAAGATGCTCAATCATAAATGTATCAAAGGGAATCAAGTTTTTTTTTTTTTATATTATTTTAAAAGATTGTGCACAATGCTACCCCCCAACTAGTGAGAGACATAGTCCTCAATGAATCGAAAGAAAGAAACAAAGTGCACAGAACTAAGCAAGCAAAACAAACAATCAACAAGAGTTATAAAATCAAATGCAAAAGAACAAATAAAAAAAATGCAAGTAAAGAAAACTGTAAAGAAGGAGAAGCAACTCAAAATACTTCCCAGGGAGCTTTATTAACCACAAACAGCTGCTCATCCAGGAAACTATCATTGAGAGGAAGGTTGACATTTGAAGAAGGAGATGATGACAATTTAGAGAGGTGGTCAGCTACCACGTTTTCAACTCCTTTCTTTTCCTTAATGTTGATGTTGAACTCTTGAAGTGGTAAAGAAGAATCTGCAAAACAATCAAAAAATTCAAAGTCATCTTTATTGATATGATCAATTTTTTCATTAAGTAAAAATTCAGGTGTCTGAAAAATAGAATCATTATCAGAGAAAGGAGAATTTGAGCAAATAAACTTTGTTGGTGTCAAACTCTCCACAGCATTCAAATCACTTGTGTCATCAAAATGTGATGGCATTTTGCCAGCATTGAAAACGTTCAACTCAAGTGTCATGTTCCCAAAGATAAGCTTCAAAACACCACTTCTGCAATTGATCAAAGCATTTGATGTAGCTAGGAATGGTCTTCCTAGGATGACAGGAGCTTGGTAAATAGTGGAGACTGGTTGCTGCATATCAAGAACTACAAAATCCACTGGGTAGTAGAATTTGTCCACTTGGACCAACATGTCCTCTACAATACCCCTCGGTACCTTAATTGATCTGTCAGCCAACTGCAGCGTGATGGAGGTCTTTTTCAGCTCACCCAATCCCAACTGTTCATACACTGAGAACGGTAAAAGGTTCACACTACTCCCCAAATCAAGTAAAACTCTCCCAATGCATGATTCACCGATCATAATGGAAATGTTGGGAGAGCCGGGATCTCCAAACTTCTTAGGAGTCTCGCTCAATATCAAGGCACTAACTTGCTCCGTCAGGAATGCTTTCTTCTTTACATTCAGCTTCCTCTTCACTGTACACAAGTCCTTCAAAAATTTTGCATACGAAGACACTTGTTGTATGGCATCCAAGAGTGGAATATTGATTTTCACTTGCTTGAAAATCTCTTGAATCTCCTTGTGATACTTGTTCTTCTGGCCAGCTGCCAATCTCTGAGGATAGGGAACCACAGGTTGGTATCCCTTATTAGTTTCAGCATCTACACTCACAGGCTTCTTCAGCTCTGGTCTCACTACCTCTGGTTCTTTCTCAACTTCATCAGTCTCCGTTACATCTTCAGGTGTAGGAGCAACTACCTGTGTGTCTATAGGCATCTCTAGTCGGGAAACTTCCTTCCCACTTCTCAAAGTAAAAACTGCCTTCGCCGTCTCAATAACGTCCCCTGAGACATTATGCACTTGTTGTTGTTGCTGCCTGTATATTTGAGGATTAGCCTGAGGCTGCGCTGGAAATTTCCCTTTCTCTAGGGTGCTCAAGGTTGTGCTCATCTTATTCATAGTGCCACGCAACTCATTTATGGCCTGAGTATTTTGATTATTTGTGGTGGCCTGAATTTGCATGAATTGCTGAAGTGTATTGGCCATCTATGCCATACTGTCATCTAAAGTTTTCTTTGCAGATGATGAAGACTGAAAACTCTGTGCAGCCATATGAGGCTGAAATCCAGGCGGAGCTACAGGAGGATAGCTCTGAGGATTCTGATATGATGGATATTGATTCTAAGGAGCACTCTGATGAAATGGTTGCTGTTGAGGTGGTGGGGACCGACCAGGTTGATCATTTCTCCATAAGAAATTTGGGTGATTCCTCCACCCCGAATTATATGTGTTGGAGAAAGGCTGATTCTGTGCTCCATTCACCCAATTAGGTGATTGTATCTGCTCAGACCCACTTTCTTGAAATACTGGCATAATCGGGCAGTTTTGGGTCTTATGGTTTGAATCAGCACATATAGAACATGCATCTGCTACTTTCACAGCCTTCACTTTTTCCATTTCCATGACCTCCAGTCTTCTAGTTAATGCAGTTATTCTGGCTTGAACATCAGTGTCCCCTTTAAGCTCGTATCTACCCCCTCCAGAAATAGCCCTCAGTGGCTGTGCTGTTAATGGAACTCGATCAGTAAGAGTGTTCCACTGTTGCGCGCTCTCAGCAAGGTAGTCAAAAAATGATAGTGCTTCATCAGGTTCCGAACTCCCCATTGCACATTGTCTGAACAAATTGCTTGCATTCCGGAGTGAGGCCAGTGTAAAAACAGCTCACCAACCTCCAAGATTCAAAACCATGATGTGGACAGATGTTCATCAAATCCTTAAATTTTTCCCAATTGGCCTGAAAGGTCTCATCAGGTCTCTGATTGAATTGGCTGATTTGCTCTTGCAAAAATTGAGTTCTCTGAAAGGGAAAAATTTTTTGTAAGAATTCACGCTGCATATCAGACCAACTAGAAATAGAATTGGGTCTTAAAGAGTTAAACCAAATCTTCGCTTTATCCTTTAAAGAGAAAGGAAATAAACGAAGTCTAATGAACTCATCAGTAACAGCCCTAGTGATAAAAGTAGCACAAGCCAACTCAAAATCTGTTAAGTGCTGGTAAGGACTCTCAGAATCCATCCCGTGGAACTGAGGTATCACTGACATCATGCCATGCTTAATAGAGAAATTAGGTGCATTTTCTGGTAAAACAATGCATGAAGGTGTAGTGGTACGAGTGGGTTGCAAATAGTCCTTAAGAGTGCGTGGTGCAGGTGCAGCCATGTTTTCTGATTCAATTTCAATTTCGCCACCTGACTCACTCAAAGAAAAGACAGGCGAGCTATCTATCTCCAAGCTGTGTATACTACTCTCAACACTCGATGTGACTCTAAGCAACCTATTTGAACTGTCTCTTACCCATACATTAAACATCAGTTTAGAGAAGCATATATAAAAAAATAACGAGTTTAAATTTAAATTACTGTCCCCGGCAACGGCGCCAAAAACTTGACTCACTCAAAAATGAGTAGCACTAATGCTATCCCAAGTGCAGGAGGATGTCGTGTAATAATTAGGAATAAATTCCTAGATCGTCTCCTCAGGGAAAGTTACTCAAAAATTAAACTCGTTGAAAAAGTGTGAAAAACTTCACAAAGAGAAACACAAGCTGATGGTATGTGCAATGGATGGAGAGGTTACTAGTTATGGACTAGATTCATGTTTTTAGATTTTTTTTTATTGTCGGATTGGAATGTAAATGACTAATAGATTAAATTCAGAAATTAATAAAACTAAATTAAGAATTAAACTAAATTAAAAAGTAATTGACAAGCATGCACTTAATATTGAAAAACCCCAAATTAAAGGTTCAACACAAAGTTATGAAAATTAAATAAACATTATCTATAACAAAAATAAAATACACAAAAATAGCACAAGATCATAAAAATGAAAGAAGAGATAACAAATAAATAAAGATGCTCTACTCCAAAGAAAATAAAAGAGAAAAGTATCCGAAAGAAAAGAAACGCTGAACTGAAAAGCAATTAAAATGTTGAATGGAACAAGGAAATGTAAACAGAGAATAAGAACAGTAAGAATGAAGAAAAATTGTCTCCAACGTAAAAATGAAACATGAACCAAATAAGAACAACAACGTGAAAAATAAATAAATAACTCGCCGTATTCAACAAGGTCTGGAACTCTCCTAAAAATAAACTAAAACTCTACTCTACTGCACCTTCATCTAAACGAAAACAAGAAGAAAAATAAGCCGCCTCTCTAAACGAGAAGAAAAGAAATAAAATTCAAGACTACCCTACTGCTATGGAAACGAAAAAAGTAAAGAAACTCCGTCTAAAAATGAAAAAGAAAGAAAGAAAAAATAAATTACTCTGCTGCCTCTAGCTAAACGGAAAAATAAAGTGATAATAATCTACTCTATTGTGCTGCGCCGAATGTAAAACCAAAAGAAAACTATGAAAATCTGCTGCTAGCGTCCAAAACAAAAAAAACAAGGTAAAACTAATGTGTAAAAGAAAAACTGCCGCCTCCAACGTAACATGAAAAGTATGTATATCAAAAACATAAAGCTGTCGATTCCTCTGTTTCTCTAAAGAAAATGAAGCAAAAAAAAAAAAAACAGAGCGTTCCGTCCAAACGAAAATAAACTTGAGCTAAACTTCCCAAGAACAAGATAAAAACGGAAATGGAAAGTAGATAAAATAAAATAAGGTGCTAAACGAAAGAAGATTCAAACACTGAACAAAAAAAACGTAAAAGAAGAAAAGAAGAAGAATTCTGGGTCTGAAACGCCGAACAAAAATAAAAAATAAAACATAAGGCAAAAAAATGAAAGCAAGTCTATCTTGCGTCTAAACCAGCAACTGAAAGGAAAATGAATTCAAACCACTTAGTTTAGGTATGGAAAACAACAGCAAAATAAACTGAATGCAGAAAAATAAAACAAGTGCTGCTCTTTTTCAAGTCTAAAATGAAAACAAAAATAAAAAGAAACCAACAAAACAAGTGCTGCTGCAACGTCTAGTGCAGAGTAAATTCTGTGTGTAGTAAATTCCGTCCCTTAGTTTTTATAAGGTCAGCATGTGTTAACATCCCTCTCATTTTCTGTCCGTGATTGATGCATGTGTTCGGTGCATGAATTCCAGCCGTGATTTCTTCTCTTTTCCGTGAGCTGCTGTTGCTTCTTTTTCCATCCGTAATTGATGCATGTGTGAGCTGCCATGAGAGATTTGTTTTCTGCATTTACTGCATTGTGGTGCCGTGATTGATGTCCACTTTTGCATGTGCCTCTTTATTTTCTGCATCTGTTTTTCTGCATCATTTTTCTACATGTGCAAGTGTTTTCTGCATTTTGCTGTGTGCTGCATGTGCTGTGGGCTCCAGCATGTGTGATTTTCTATTTTCTGCTTTGCTGAACTGATNCGGCTCTCTAAACGAGAAGAAAAGAAATAAAAGTCAAGACTACCCTACTGCTATGGAAACGAAAAAAGTAAAGAAACTCCGTCTAAAAATGAAAAAGAAAGAAAGAAAAAATAAATTACTCTGCTGCCTCTAGCTAAACGGAAAAATAAAGTGATAATAATCTACTCTACTATGCTGCGCCAAATGTAAAACCAAAAGAAAACTATGAAAATCTCCTGCTAGCATCCAAAATAAAAAAAAACAAGGTAAAACTAATGTGTAAAAGAAAAACTGCCGCCTCCAACGTAACATGAAAAGTATGTATATCAAAAACATAAAGCTGCCGATTCCTCTGTTTCTCTAAAGAAAATGAAGCAAAAAAAAAACAGAGGGTTCCATCCAAACGAAAATAAACTAGAGCTAAACTTCCCAAGAACAAGATAAAAACGGAAATGGAAAGTAGATAAAATAAAATAAGGTGCTAAACAAAAGAAGATTCAAACACTGAACAAAAAAAACGTAAAAGAAGAAAAGAAGAAGAATTCTTGGTCTGAAACGCCGAACAAAAAAAAAAACAGAAGGTAGAAAAATGAAAGCAAGTCTATCTTGCGTCTAAACCAGCAACTGAAAGGAAAATGAATTCGAACCACTTAGTTTAGGTATGGAAAACAACAGCAAAATAAACTGAATGTAGAAAAATAAAACAAGTGCTGCTCTTTTTCAAGTCTAAAATGAAAACAAAAATAAAAAGAAACCAACAAAACAAGTGCTGCTGCAACGTCTAGTGCAGAGTAAATTCTGTGTGTAGTAAATTCCGTCCCTTAGTTTTTATAAGGTCAGCCTCTGTTAACATCCCTCTCATTTTCTGTCCGTGATTGATGCATGTGTTCGGTGCATGAATTCCAGCCGTGATTTCTTCTCTTTTCCGTGAGCTTCTGCTGCTTCTTTTTCCAACCGTAATTGACTTTCTGCTGCAAGTGTGATGAGAGCTGCTGCACTTGAGATGCCATGGTTGCTGTCAACTTCCATGATTTTCTACTTTATTTTTCTGCATGTGCCGAGTGCTTGTTTTGCTGCTGTCCAGGTGCAAGTTTCAGCAGCTGAGATTTAACTTTCCATCAAATTTGAGGTGCCGTGATTGATGTCCACTTTCTGCATGTGCTGTTGTCGTAGGTTGCTGTCCAGCTTTGTGTATGTGTATGCTTTCTATTCCCATCCGTGATTGATGCAAGTGTGAGTTGCTTCTGCCGTGGGATACTTTGCATTTGTTTCTTCAGTTTCTGCTACTATGTTTTCTGCTTTGAGGTGCAACTTTCTCCTAATAATCCAGCCGACACATTCTTTTTCTCAATCAAGCACCGACTTTTCTCTTTCTTAACTCCAACCTCCTGAATGAAACTCAACTCCCCCACGTCTCTATCTCTTTCTCCCTTTCTTTGACCGACTCTCATCTCAACCATTTAAATTACTCAAGCACGTCTCTACATTCTCTCTTCAAATTCCCCACCTACTTCTCACGTCAACTCCAACTTTTGGTAAGAATTTACCCCAAAACATGAAAGAAATAACAATTGCCGACGGTTCTTCATTCGACATGCTCCATGATTTTCATTCCGAGAATTCTTTCAACATTTTTGGCTGCCCAAATCCACTGCTTTGAAAAACTCATATAGCATGCGCCGTGGCTCAGAATCGGATCTCCTTTGAATTTTATTTAAACTGAAAATAAGGAAATAACACTCAAAATAAATTAACAAGAAAAAAAAATAGATTATTAAAAATATATTATATATGTGAGGAAATATTGTCCAATTAAACCATAGTTATAAAATTAAGCATAAACATGATATTAATCAATTTAAAAATTACAACTCGAATTTATGCTTATTAACTATTTTTCCATCTAAAACCGATAATAATGTCACGTAAACATTTAAAATACATTGGTTTTAAATATCTAAAATATGCAATATTTCAGCTCAATCATTAGGGTCATTATAAAGAATAATGTGAGATTCCATATACCACTTACACTCATATTCCAAAAATCATTCTATGATAGGTGGCACAACTTACGTCCCACACTTTTAATTAAGATAGACTATGATACTATTTGATTTTATCGTAAGTGCCACAGTTGATCAAGTTCCTCTTGAAAAGCTCCGAGGAAGGCTGAATCCATATATGAGCCATATTTCATTGTGGTCTTTTGCATGTATGACTATCTTACTTTGTTGGTTGTATAAGTGCACGTTTTAAACTCTTGGCTGTTGCGTGTTGATTACTTGTTGAGATTGCGAAATCACACTATGGTATTCCTACCTATGGTTCTTGAACCATAGGCGTTGATGTAGAGAATGGGTATTAATAGAGGGATTGGCCCCACAAGAGGAGTGAAGGCTTGGGACTCTACTCATATTTGTTGGTAGTTTTTATTTTGGGTTGTAAGGTTTAAGAACTTTTTTGGTACTTAGCTGTGACTACCTTTTATTTTCCGCTACGATAATTTAAATTGCACACATATTACATGCTTACCCACTAGCACATGGCGTTGGGGTGTGTGATCCTTGTGGTCATCAACTCGGTGTCATGACTTCCACCAAATCACACGTGGGGGTCGAGGGTGCAACACATGTGATACCCCGTATTTTCATGTGTTTTAATTAAATAAATTATTTAAAATCTTATTAGTGGTTCTTTTGTTTTAAATTTAACGTGATTCTCATTGTATTATTTTGTGATTTCTAAGTTGTGAAATTTATTTTGATGTGCTTTCTTGATATTAATTATTGCTTAGTATTTAAATAGCTCATTACTTTAAATTATTTTATTGTTGGGTTTAATTATTTTATTTTATTAATATGTAGTTGTAGTGTTTTTATTTGGTTTTAATTTATTTTTATTGTACCTTTTTCCTTTGTTGGACCTTTATTTTCAGGTGGACTTGTTTTAGTGGGTTGCTCTTTGATTTTTGGGCCAAACCCTTCCAATTTTTAGGCCCAGCCCTCCCTCTTCCCTCAAATGGTGCCATTTTGGCTAGCCTTAGGGTTTTCTTCATTTCCTTTTGTCTTCTTCTCCTGCGCGCTAATCCCTTCTTCTTCCCCTTCATTTCTGTCTTATTCTTCTTCTGAAAATCGGGTTGCCACGCATGTACAATTTTTCATCCCCTCTGGCTAGAAGGGATGAAAAAGGACATCGTTATATTTATTGAGAGATGTGACACGTGACATCAAGTTAAAGTTGAGCATCAGAGACCTATTGGTAAACTTCAATCTCTCCCTATTCCTGAGTGGAAGTGGGATGACATTGCTATAGATTTTGTAGTGGGTTTGCCGAGGACACCTGGTGGAAAGAACTCGATTTCGGTGATTATTGATCAGTTAAAGAGTGCCCATTTCTTACCTATCTCTAATACTAAGGCCCCGTTTGGTTACACAGATGAGATGAGATGAGATGTCTTAAATAGTAATGAATAAAATATTGTTATAATATAATTTTATAATATTAATTTTATATTGAGATTTGAAAAAGTAAAATTGTTTATTATATTTTATATGAGGATTTGAAAAAGTTGTAATGATGAGTTGAGATGAGATGAGATGAGTTTTTTAGTTTTGTGTAAACAAACAGGGCCTAACTCTTTGAGAAAGTTGACTCGGTTGTGTGTTAAAGAGATAGTACATTTGCACGGAATACCCAAGAGTATTGTGTCAGATCGGGACCCGCAACTCACGTCCCATTTTCGGAAGAGTTTACAGCCAACTTTAGGGACTAAATTGAAGTTTAGTACTGCGTATTCACCCTCAAACTAGTGGTCAATCAGAATGCACTAGTCAAATGCTCGAGGATATGTTACGGGCTTGTGTCACGGAATTCCAAAGAAGTTGGGAGAATCATCTGCCACTTATAAAATTTGCTTACAACAACAGCTTTCATGCATCCATTCAGATGGCCCCATATGAGGCTCTTTATGGGAGGAAGTGCAAATCGCCATTGTGTTGGGAAGAAGTCAATGAGAGTAAATTAAAATGGCCAGAAATAATCTAAGAAATGAAAGATCAGGTTTGGGTTATAAGGGATAAAATGGCAATAGCACAGAGTCATCAAAAAGGTTATGCGAATGCTAGGAAAAGAGACCTATCTTTTGAGAAAGGTGATTGGGTGTATCTCAAAGTCTCTCCCATGAAAGGCATTAAGCATTTTGGTAAGAAAGGAAAACTTAGTCCAAGGTATGTTGGCCCTTATCAAATTTTGGAGATGGTCGGGCTTATTGCTTATAGAGTTGTATTGCCGGATTATTTTGGGGAATTTCATGATGTCTTCCACGTGTCATCGATGAAGAAGAGCTTTTGACAGCAAGAGCTGCACTATCTTGATCCAGAGCGCATCCTGCTACAACCGAACTTTACTTATGAATCGCCCCGACGCTGATTTTGGATGGGAAAGAGCAAAAGCTGAGATCCAAGTCAATACCTTTGGTGAAAGTGTCATAAGGAGATCTGTTGGCTCAAGATTTCTCTTGGGAGAGAGAGACGGACATGAGAAATCAGTACCCGTATATGTTTGGGTGACAATAACAGTAAGTTTCCTAAGCTTGCTCTCTTGCTCTTAATCGAATCTTATAACTTGATTTAGCGTTAATATTTGACCTTGCCAATTTCGAGTACAAAATTTTCTTTTTAGACAGGGAGATATGATACCCCGTATTTTTGTGTGTTTTTAATTAAATAAATTATTTAAATTATTATTATTCGTGGTTCTTTTGTTTTAAATTTAACTTGATTCTCGTTGTATTATTTTGTGATTTCTAAGTTGTGAAATTTATTTTGATGTCCTCTCTTGATATGAATTATTGCTTCGTATTTAAATAGCTCGTTACTTTAAATTATTTTATTGTTGGGTTTGATTATTTTATTTTATTAATATGTAGTTGTAGTGTTTTTATTTGTCTTTAATTTATTTTTATTGTGCCTTTTTCCGTTGTTAGACCTTTATTCTCAGGTGGACTTGTTTTAGTAGATTGTTCTTTGATTTTTGGGCCAAGCCCTTCCAGTTTTTAGGCCCAGCCCGTGGGCTAGCAGCCTAGCCTCTCTCCTCCCTCAAATGGCGCCATTTTGGCCAGCCTTAGGGCTTTATTCATTTCCTTTCTTCTTCTTCTCATGTACGTCGTCCCCTTCTGCTTCCTCTTCATTTCCGTCTTCTTCTTCTTTTGCAAATCGGGTTGCCGTGTAGCTCCCTTGCTTCCTTTTTTTTTTTTGTCTAGTTTTATTCCTTTCCTCTTCCTCTCTTTGATCCTATTTTCTCCACCTACTGAACCCATGCATTTCCTTCTCTTTGTGCATTTTTATTTTCCTCTGTTTACGCCATTGTGAGTCCTAGCTATGAGCTCCATGCTCGGTTTCTTTCTCTCTTCTGTGACGCCCCCAACTCCAACGTATGGACATGTGAAAATCGAGCCATCGGGATGATGACAACATGGATCACACACCCCAACGACAAGTGCTAAGTGTGTGCACATGTAACATGTGTAAGACAAAAGATGCAGCGGATGAGTTAAAGTCAAACAACTAAGTACCATAATTGTTAAATACAGATTTACTTAAATAAAAGAGTTTAAAAAGAGTAATACAGTTATTATATGAAAAACATAATAAACCAAAATACAATAACCAAAAGTAGGAAATAAATCCCAACACTAAAATTGACAAGAAGGTGACGAGAAAGTGACCCCAGATCACTCCTTTGGCAGAGCTGCAGCCTCAGGCTTTATTTCATCATTTGTATCAAAATCTACGATACCGTAAAACGGTACCGCAGCGTGTCGAATACCGTCAGATTGTGAATCTTAGTAAGTAACAATCCAAGAGATAAAAATGTATTAACGCAACCAACAAATATACGTGCATACGATGAAATATGCATGATACCCAAAATATCATTTTTCTCGAAAATGATTATTTTTCAACACACGCCAAAATCCCCTTTGGCAAAAATCAAGTCCATTAAAATAACCTCATCCATTTTCCTAGAAAATGGCTTAGTATAAAATCCATCATTTTCTCAGAATATGGCTCAGTATAAAATCTATTATTTTCCCAGAAAATGATCCACATATATCCATTTATTGAAACTGTCATTTTTTCAAAAAATGGCCCATTATCCATTTTTACCGTATGCACCATGATCTCCCCTAGTGACCATCTGCATACCTTGGCTCCCTTCGTCACACCATAGGTAACGTCCGTGTGTGTAATTTCGTAACGAGCGATGCCCAATTCCGCGCCCAGCGCATACGTGGTCAAGCATCCTCTAGCCGCCACCAGTAGAGGGGCCATGGAGTCGGTATGAGAGTGTTACCATCTCTTCCGATCCCATTGTTGCTTAGCGACAACCTAGTAGACGCCACTCAGTATATTACACTCCAGAGTATCCAGAGGAGGTCTGATGAGTGTGCGAAAGTGCACTCTAAATACCCTATTATTAGATTAAAATACTAAAATGTGAATAGAAATCATAGGAATTAATGTGTATTCTTGAATTGAGTTTCTATTTACATTTGGATACTCCTAAGCATTTTTTTATGTTTAATTTCAGAGTTTATAAAAGATCAAGTCAAGCCCAGTCATATTCAAAGGAGGACTTTCATGGGGTTTGAGAGCAATTTGGAAGAAAAGAAAAAGAAATCACAAAAGGAAACCACAAGAAGTCCAGATCCGAAATTCGCTAGGAGACAGTCTGGATATACTTTAGTATTTTGACCGTAACTTTTCACTCACATATCGGATTGATGTGATTCTTGATGAGTTAGAAAGCTATCTTAAAGGGCTATAAATTTGCCTCTAATAAGGATTTCCAAATTCGAACTCCTGGAGCATGTACGTGGCTGCCAAGATAAGTCCTAAAATTTAGGCGATTTTTTTATGCGGAAATTAAGATGACATTAGGGTTTCTTTCCTACCCTATATAAGGATATCATTAGCACGAAATAAAGAGGAGGAGGAGGCATAAGAAGCAGATCTGAAGAGAGGAGAAAATCACTTCCATGGCCACCGTTCGCTTCAGTTTTCTCTGGAGATTTTTGTTGTCCAGTATATTTATGTGTAACTAAATTCTCAAGTAGGGTTAGGGATGAACTTGCACATTAGATGGTATTTTTAATTTATTTTTAATTTATGTATTTGATCTTCAATTACTAAAACCCTTTTGTTTTATCATTCTCAATTCATCGTTGATGTTTTATTCTCCGAATAATCATAGAATTTATTCTATTTATGGATTCAGTCATGCTTTTTCTATTGAATGGATTGGTTCTTTGATTATGTTTGGATCAATTATTTATCTATATTGATTTAGTTCTTTGCTGCAATATCACTCCTTGAGTATATTGTCGTCGTTGGATTTTCTCAATAGGGATAGTAATTTATGTATTTTAAAAGTGATGAATGATTTTTCAAAAAGTTACATTTGGTTTAATTTTGGTTTATAAATCTATACGTTCCGATTGGAAATTTGGGAAATTGAATTCCTAATTGAGTTATCCAATGAATTAAGAATAATTAAAATACCGGATTTGTGCAAGGGATTCCTGACGCTCTACTGTTCGTCAAATTTGAATACTTTTTCCGTTAATCACTTTGATTCACTTTAATTTGCAATTAAAATTAATCTTTGTTCTCCATTACTCATTTAATATTTTCCTTTAGTTTCTTTATTCCTTCTACTATTCTTTTAATTTGTCTCCCTGTGGAATCGACACCCCAAAGCTGTGCTACAACTACCGCGTTATTCTTTGGGCGTAATCAAATTTTGGCGCTGTTGCCGGGGAGATAGTAGAAGAATTGTTAGATAATTTTTCTTTTCAGCAGTTTGTAAAGGCGGTAACTTCGTTCCCTCTTTTAGCTTATTGCATCTTTATTTTATTTTCTTTTTCTTTTTATAATTTTTTTTCTTCTAATCATTTATTTGATAATTTTTCTTATTCTGAGAAAATGAGTGAATACGAAGATCAACCCATTAGGACCCTTCAAGATTACCTCCATCCTACACGCACAGCCACACCATCATGCATTATATTTCTAGCTAATACTCGCCAATTAGATTTTAAGACAGGGATGATACAGTTACTCCCTACTTTTCATGGCTTGGAAAATGAAAATCCATATGTGCACATTAGGGAGTTTGAGGAAGTAGTTGCGACTTTTCATAGTTATAATGCAACTGATAACATTGTGAGACTTAACTTCTTTCCTTTCTCTTTGAAGGATACAGTTAAGAGTTGGCTATACTCACTGAGACCACGATCTATTGGGTCATGGAATAAGATGACTCAGATCTTCTTTAATAAATACTTTCCCCAACATAAGACCAATGCTTTAAAAAGGCAAATCTCCACCTTTGCACAAAAGGATAGTGAGACTTTGTATCAGTCTTGGGAGAGATTTAAGGAGCTATTGAGTATGTGTCCTCACCATGGGTATGAGAATTGGCGCTTAGTGAGCTATTTTTATTAGGGACTTACACCTAGAGAGCACCAATTTGTGGAGATGATGTGTAATGGTGAGTTCTTACAAAAAGATCCTGATGAGGCCACAGAATACCTCAATGAGCTTGCTGAAAAAGCTCACACTTGGCTAATCATACAGAGTCTTTTGGACCATGTTTTGTATGTGGTGGGGTAGATCACCTTGCCCTTGCCCAAGAGTGTCCCACATTTGCTGAGATGAGAGGGATGTATGAGGAACAATGTAATGCCTTAGGTATGTACAAGAAGCCTTTTACACCTTTCTCTGATACCTATAATCCGGGATGGCGTAATCACCCCAATTTTAGATGGAAGTCTGAAGACCAGCCACCTGCACAACCCCCTAGACCATATCACGCACCTTCATCTTCTAGGAGTCCTTTAGAAGACACTTTGCATGCTTTTATTGAGGCACAGGGTAAGACTAACCAAAAGTTTGAATCTTTGATTACGCAGGTTGTTGAAGAAAATAAGGAGATAAAGAGCCAAATGTCCAAATTGATGAGCTCCTTGAGTGTGAATGAACGAGGTAAGTTTCCTTCTCAAGCTCAATCCGTACCTCATGGTCAACACATGGCACAAGAGAATTTGAAGGATGTGAATGCCATTGTGACACGAAGTGGTAAGTCATTACACATCCCAACAATGAACAAATCAGAGGATGTGGAAGAGGATCAAAGCAATAGTGGTGCCGAGCTTCCCAAAGAAGCCGAGGTAATAAAGAGCCCAGTTAAGGTACCATTTCCTCAACCTTTAAAACTGAATAAGCGAACTTTGAATCCTAACAATGAAATCTTGGAAAATCTCAAGCAGGTAAAAATTAACCTCCCTCTTTTGCATCTTATTAAACAAATTCCTACTTATGCAAAAGTTATTAAAGATTTGTGTACAGTTAAGAGGAAGCACCATGTGAAGAAGACAGCATTCCTGACAGAGCAAGTTAGTGCTCTAATTGAGCAGCGATTCCTCCCAAGTACAAGGATCCTGGTTGCCCAACCATTGCATGCAGCATTGGAAATCATGAGTTTGGGCAAGCTTTGTTAGATTTAGGAGCTAGCGTGAATCTAATGCCATATTCTATTTATTTGCAGTTGGGGTTGGGAGAAATCAAACCAACCACTGTGGTATTACAATTGGCTGACCGTTCAGTCAAAGTACCCCGGGGTGTGGTAGAGGATGTTCTAATTCAAATTGATAAATTTTATTATCCTGTTGATTTCCTAATCCTTGACACTAGCTCTGTTGTTGATACTACTTCTAAAATTCCTGTGATTTTAGGTAGGCCTTTCCTTGCCACTGCTAATGCTCTTAT
This sequence comes from Carya cathayensis, assembly GCA_011037825.1. Classification (NCBI taxonomy): domain Eukaryota; kingdom Viridiplantae; phylum Streptophyta; class Magnoliopsida; order Fagales; family Juglandaceae; genus Carya; species Carya cathayensis. Next base: position 42,223 of record QGSO01000726.1, on the reverse strand, counting down.
TAATTGCAGAAATGGGCTCATGAAGCTTTCTTTTGGAAACATGACTCTCGAGGTGAATATCTTCCATATTGCAAAACAACCAGAAGATGATGATGAGAGCCACCAGACATACATGATTGACTCACTCATAGAAAGAGGAGTTTCTATAGCTCATGATTTTGACCCCCTTGAGTATTTTCTTGTTAATTCTGAGTTTGATTCTATCAGTAATCCATCTGATGTAGTTGATATTTGTGCTATCTTTGATAGAACTCAGGATTATGGCACTCGGGCCTGGCAACCGAAGTTTGAGGAGTTGCCTAAGAAAGAGGAAAAACAAATTCCTTCAAGTGTGGAAGCACCCAAAGTTGAACTGAAACCTCTGCCTAAGGGTTTAAAGCATGCTTTCCTTGGTCCAGGTGATACTTTTCCTGTTATTATCTCATCTGAATTGTCTGAGTCTCAAGGTGAGAAATTAATTCAGATCCTAAGTAAGCATAAGTCAGCCTTAGGTTGGAGCATTGCTGATATAAAAGGTGTTAGTCCCCTGGTCTGTTCTCATAAAATTAATTTGGAGGAAGGAACTAGCCCTCGTAGAGACCCCCAGCGTAGGCTTAATCCTACTATGAAAGAAGTGGTGAAGAGTGAAGTATTGAAACTATTAGATGCAGGAATCATATATCCTGTTGCTGATAGTAAATGGGTAAGTCCTACACAGGTTGTTCCTAAGAAGTCAAGTGTTACTGTGGTGAAAAATGACCGAGGAGAGCTAGTCCCTACAAAACTTGTGACTGGGTGGCGGATGTGCATTGATTATAGAAAATTGAATGCTGCCACCCGGAAAGACCATTTTCCTCTCCCTTTTATTGATCAAATTCTTGAGCGTGTGACTGGTCATCCCTTCTATTGTTTCTTGGATGGTTATTCTGGTTATTATCAAATTGAAATTGCATTAGAAGACCAGGATAAAACCACTTTCACTTGTCCTTTCGGTACTTATGCTTTTCGTAGAATGCCATTTGGATTGTGTAATGCACCTGCTACTTTTCAACGTTGCATGATGAGCATTTTTAGTGACATGATTGAAAATTGCATGGAAGTTTTTATGGATGACTTGACTGTTTTTGGATCTACTTTTGATGCATGCTTATTGAATTTAGAGAGGGTGTTGACTCGTTGTGAGGAGAAGGAATTGGTTTTGAATTGGGAAAAATGCCACTTTATGGTACCTTCAGGCATTGTGTTAGGGCATATTATTTCCTCTAGGGGGATAGAGGTAGATCAATCTAAGATTGAATTAATCTCTAAGTTGCCTACACCTAGGACAGTAAAGGACGTGAGATCCTTTCTTGGTCATGCGGGCTTTTATAGGAGGTTCATACAGAATTTTTCCACCATATCTAGACCACTATGTGACCTCCTATCTAAAGATGCCCCATTTGAGTGGACACAAGATTGTCAAGAGGCCTTTAAAACGCTAATTGGCAAACTTACCTCAGCACCCATAATGCAGCCACCTGATTGGACTTTACCTTTTGAGATTATGTGTGATGCAAGTGATTTTGCTGTAGGTGTTGTTTTTGGACAACGAAGGGAGGGGAAGCCTTTTGTCATTAACTACCTTAGTAAAACTTTAAATAGTGCTTAGATGAATTACTCCACGACTGAAAAAGAGTTGCTAGCTGTAGTGTTTACTTTGGATAAGTTTCATGCTTACTTGATTGGTTCTCCTATTATTATTTTCACAAATCATACAGTCCTTAAGTACCTTCTTATAAAGAATGATATTAAGGCTTGACTAATACGGTGGATTTTACTTTTGCAAGAATTTGACATCACCATCAAAGACAAGAAAGGAGTGGAGAATGTAGTAGCTGACCATCTCTCAAGGCTCACATTTGAGGACACCTCTTATCACCTGCCAATCAGGGATGATTTTCCCAATGAGCATTTACTTTCTATTACTTCTCTACCATGGTTTGCTCATATTTTGAATTATTTGGCTACAGGTGAGATACCAATGGATTGGAGCGCTTAGGACAAAAGGAAGTTTATGACTGACATACATAATTTCTATTAGGATGATCATTTTCTTTTCAAATACTGCCTTGATCAAATTTTAAGGCGTTGCATCCCTGATGAAGAGATTGCTAGCGTCTTGAAATTTTGTCACTCCCAAGCTTGTGGGGGCCACTTTTCAATAAAGAAAATTGCTGTAAAAATTATGCAGTGTGGATTTTATTGGCCCACCTTGTTTAAGGATGCAAACATCTATTATCACTTATGTGAAAAGTGTCAAAAGTTAGGAGTTATGTCCCGTGGTAATATGATGCCCTTAAATCCAATTTTAGTTATTGGAATTTTTAATTGTTGGGGCATTAATTTTAAGGGACCATTTCCTCCTTTTGAATATCATCAATATATTATTGTGGTAGTAGATTATGTGTCAAAATGGATAGAGGCAGCAGCTTGCAGGAGCAATGATAATAGGACGGTAATTAAATTTCTCAAAGAGAATATGTTATCTCGATTTGGTACACCATGTGCTATCATTAGTGACCGGGGTACACATTTTTGCAACTGTGATTTTGAGGCTTTGATGAAAAAATATGGGATGGTACATAAGATATCTACTGCTTGAGACTAGTTGATGCGCTTTGGACCTACCGTACAACTTTCAAAACTGCCTTAGGCATGTCACCTTATAGGCTTGTTTTTGGAAAGCCTTGCCATTTACCTGTGGAGCTCAAGCATCAAGCTTATTGGGCCATCAAGCATTTCAATTTTGACATGGAAGAAGCAGGTAAGTTTAGAAAATTTCAATTGACCGAGTTAGAGGAGTTGATAAATTATGCTTATAAGAACTCTAGAATCTATAAGGCTAAAATGAAAACATTTCATGATAAAAATATTTTGAGAAAAACGTTTAAGCCTAATGATCGAGTGTTCTTTTATGATTCTAGACTCCATAAACACCCAGGAAAACTTCGGTCTAGGTGGACCAGCCCTTTTGTAGTGAAGAATGCTTTTGCAAATGGGGCGGTAGAAAAAGCGGATTCTAGGATCTTTAAAGTAAATGGTCAATGCCTTAAGGTATTAATTGATAGGTAAGTTCTGGAAGTGGAAGACATTCCACTTGTCAATCCGGTCTATCAACCTTGACCACACCACGCACGTATATTTTTCTTTATTTGTTTTATTTTATTTTTGTTTTCTATTATTTTCTTTTTTTTGCTTTTTGTTTGTTGTTGTTTTCTTTATTTTTGTTTGCAGGTTAGTTTTATTTTGTCATTTCAGGTTGCCATCTTTGGTGCTTAGCGAGCTACCCACGTCACTCATCATGTGTATTCTACTCTTTTTAGTTACTTCTCATTCAATTTTGATTCTTAAATATTGAGGACAATGTTTCATTTAAGTTGGGGGGTGGTGGTGCAAATTCAGTATTTAAAATGCTTGTTAGAACTCTGTGGCATATTTTCATGTGTCAATTTTTTTAAAAAAATTTGCATTACACGTGCATCCTTTCCACATGTGTACTCATTCTCATTCATAGCTATCTTCGTAAATTCACCAAATCCACCATAATGATTTTTTGCTGAAGCATTCACAGAACCCCTAATGCTCTCATCCAAGTTTTGTGGTAAGACGGTGGTTTGACACATGTAGATAAACAACTCTTTTGCTTAAGTATTTATATGAGTTTTTGAGAGGACTGAGAGCCTATAAATGCAGTAAATTGTGATAACCTTTCATTAATATGTTAAATTGGGCACTTCTTTTGAGAATATCATTACATGATTTGTCATAAGATTGTGGATATGCTTGGGATACGATGAAGGCCAACTTAGGATTAACGTTTGAGCCTTTCAAGCTAACCATTTTCATCATAGACCCCTAGTAGCCAACTTTGAACTAATAAACACATGTAGCTTTCTCTTTTCATATGCTCACATCATCCATGCCTCTCCACATTGGAGTATACTATACACTGATTTTTCTACCCATTTTACTTTTAAGTGTATATTAGGTGTGGAATTTACATTTTCTTTCTTTTGTGTTGGCTTCTCCAAAAAAAAAAAAAAGTCATGGTTGGGTAGAAATGATAAGAACACCAAAGTGGCGTGTGTTTGTTCATCAAATTGTTGAAAAAAAGAGAGGAAGAAGAAGGAAAAGCATTATTATTCGATGATCTGAAAAGTTAGAGAGTACATCAAGTGAGAAGTATTGTCTACTAAGATATTTAATCAGATTCCCACTGTATGTACTTGGAAGTTTTTGAATCATTTTCATCCTTTTTTTTTATAGCGCCGAACCCAAGCCACATTACAACATTTCGTGTTGACCGTTCTGATCCTAAGTAAGATTTTGAAAAGAGTGGTAGAAGTCTCATTTGTTAGTATTCCTATCATAAGATCAATATTTGCTTGTTGCTTGTACATAATTGCCCAATTCCCCATGAGAGTGTGTATACGCCCATTGTCAATTCCCTCACATGAAACACTTTTATACCCGTAAATTATGGAGTTGAACCTTTCGCTTGAGATGTTCTTGATGTTACATGTATGTGTCAGGGCTTCTGGTTAGATGGATATAGTTTGAAACACACACACACACTGTGGATTGCTATAGGTGGATTTCTTGTGATAGGGTTATTGAATTCTTAACATTACTTTGATATATGAATCAGGAAAGTGTGACTTGGTGGCCTATGTATGTGATTTTCTTTAGTCTCTTTCATTGTTTTGGCATGAAAATTGCTAGGAACTAGCAATGAGTAAGTTGGGGGGTGTGATGAGTGTATGAAAGTGTACTCTAAATGCCCTATTATTGGACTAAAATGCTAAAATGTAAATAAAAATCATATAAATTAATGTGTATTTTTTAATTGAGTTTCTATTTACTTTGGGATACTCTTAAGCAGATTTTTATGTTCAATTTTAGAAATTATAAAAGAGCAAGTCAAAGCCCAGTCAAATTCAAATGAGAACTTTCACGGGGTTTGAAAAAAATTTGGATCAAGAAAAAAATCACAAAATGAAACTGCAAAAAGTCCAAGTCCAAAATTCACTAGGAGACAATCTGGACATACTTTAGTATTTTAGTCATAACTTCTCACTCACATATCGGATTGATTCGATTATTGATGTTTTGGAAAGCTATATTAACGGGTTATAAATTAGTCCCTAATAAATATTTCTAAATTTGAACTCTTGAAGCACATAAGTGGCTACCAAGATAAGTCCTATGATTTAGGTGATTTTTTATACAAAAATCATAAAGACATTAAGGTTTCTTTCCTACCCTATATAAATATATCATTATCATGAAATTGGAGGGGGAGAAGAGGCACAAGAGTTTGGCCTGAGGAAAGGACGGACTGAAGAACAAAGAAACGAAATTATTTTTCATGGCCACCGTTTGCTTTAGTTTTCTCTTGAGATCTTTGTTGTCCATTATATTTATGGGTAACTAAATTCTCAAGTAGGGCTATTGATAAACTTTCACATTAGATGGTATTTTGTGTATTTGATTTTCAATTACTAAAACTCTTTTGTTTTATCATTTTCAATTCATTGTTGATGTTTTCTTCTCCGAATAATCATAGAAATTTATTCTGTTTATGGATTCAGTCATATTTTTCTATTGAATGGATTAGTTCTTTGATTATGTTTGGATCCGTTATTTATCTATATTGATTTAATTCTTTGCTGCAATATCCTTCCCTGAGTATATTCTCATCATTAGATTTTCTTAATAGTACTGATAATAATTTATGTATTTAAAAAGTGGTGGATGATTTTTCAAATGGTTACATTTGATTTAATTTTGGTTTGTAATTCTATACCTTCTAATTGGAAGTTTTGAAAATTAAGTTCCCAATTGAGTTACTCAATGAATTAAGAATAGTTAAAATACCGGATTTGTGTAAAGGATTCCCAACGCTTTACTGTTCGTCAAATTTGAGTACTTTTTCCATTAATCACTTTGCTTCACTTTAATTTGCATTTAAAATTAATATTTGTTCTCCATTAATCATTTAATATTTTTCTTTAGTTTCTTTGTTTTTTTTTTTTTTTTGCTATTCTTTTAATTTGTCTTTCTGTGGAATCGACATTCCAAAACTATGCTACAACTACCGCTTTATTCTTTGGATGTAGTCAGGTGAACCACCAGTAAACAGTTTTAAACCCAACCTTTTCCCAAGCATGTGCAATATCATCTAGCTATGCTTTTAGCTGAGGAGGGGGTTTCATATATATTATGGGTAAAGGTTAAAAAAATCCAAAACTTTGTTATGGCTTTCCACTACACTTTCAGCATTTTATTCTATTTCTATATGATCCTTTTAGGTGTCCTATTTCGGGAACGCAGGGTGAAAGATACTTAATGATGCATATTATGCACAATATCTGGTTTTGGAATAGGTTAACATATTTATGATGTATGGAGTTATTTATTTTAGGCAAATGTAGAGTTCTACATGACATTCAAAGAATAAGTATGGAATTGACAATCAAAACTGTTGCCTTTGCAATAACATTTCAATGACAACAACTGGATGAGGAAAAGGCGCTAGAGGCTATGGAGGGTTTGTTCGAGTTCATTGTTGGTCGAGAGGACGACCACGTCCTCCTTTGCTTACCAGATGGAGATCAAACGATGATGGCAGCGAGGGTAGTTCCAATGACTTAACATAGCCTCCAAGCATCGTTTATGAGATGGAAGCTGTGAATCAAATATTGGGTGGGACCAGAGATAGAGAGAACATTGATAACCTTCATGTTATGCAATATATCTAATTGAAGTGGGAACATACTGTGCATGTTAACTGATCAATCAGAATCCATATATTTTTTGTGTTTATATTCAAACACTTTTTAACAAATTAATGCTGAATTTGTAATATAGAACCCATACTTGAAAATGTTCCCAAGCCTCCCCCATCAGAGAATGCACAACCAAGACGTGCATGTGGGCCAATCAAATATATTGAGTTCGATAAGCTTCAAAAGCACCGGAAAATACCGTTGAAAACAAATGGTGGGCAAACTGCACCATGCTGTGAGAATGCAACGATATTTACGACATGGGTCACGTGGATACTAAAGCACCATGCAGACATGAGTCACATGAGTCACATGCGCTAGAGGCTTGGGCAAACTGCAATAAGTAGAGGCTATGGATTGATGTACCCATGGTTGACAATCAAAACTGTTGCCTTATCGACCATGTCCGGGTAAGATAACAATAGTACTAGCATATATAAAGAATATAATTTTATAAGATAATGTTATGAGCATACTAATACCGGGAATACATTTAGGGCGACTTCATACTGGATTGGGAACTGGACAATCATCGGAAGATGGTGTGGAAACAGTTGCGAAAGCGGTTCAATGCTTACTACCATGAGCTGCACAAAAAGTATTTGTCATACGGTAGCCATGAAGAAGCATTGGCTATCGGGACAGGAGTGATAGGTGCACATGTTTGGCCTAAGTTATGCACTCGATGGGGAGCGAGGCATTCATGGTAACTAAATAGTTTTTGGTGTTCATCCATACTTGTATTATGATCCTCAAATTTTATTTGCTATAGCTATTATGCCCTGATATTTCAGAGATACTATTTTAAGTTCAACTTGGGTATGCTGGTTTATTGTTGTAGAAAATATCGAAGCAAAACAAAGAGAACTGTAACAAGCGAAAAATCAATCACTGCCGGGAGGAAGTCATTTGTTCGTATCTTAGAGGAGAAGGTCTGGTTTTTTGCTTCATTTGATTACACTATTTCCTTTCGCAATCCAAGAGTGAAAAAAGCACATGACATTTAACAAGTTGAAGTGACTTAATCAAAAAACATATGGAGTAGATTAGTAGCACAACTCTAGAGCAATACTGCTACATACCCCCGCCGCATCCCCGTGACCACATCAGCCGAAAAATAAATAAATAAAAAAAATAAAAATAAAAAAAGGAAAAAGGCTGAAGAAAGCAGAGTTGAACGCGGGAGGAATATTTTGACGTGATTTTGAAGAGAAGCGGGCAAAGGCCAAAATCGGAACCTCCCATCGCTGACGAGCTTTCCCTTGATTTTTCTGTGCTTTCATCTGTATTTGTGAGTAAGTAAGAGAACGGAAGGTTAATCTTTGAAGAACAGTGAAGAAAACTGTGCAGGATCTGAAAACCCCAAGCAAAGACGTTGCCGAGGAGCTAGAACTGGTTTTTAGCTTGTTGTTTCATCTGCATTTGTGGGTAAGAGAGCGGTTTTAACTGAGGTTGTCTTTAAACATTTGGATTTAGTTGTTGTTACACATTTTCTCGTTTGTTTATTTGTTCTCCTTTGTTATTTTTTATTTTTTTTTTGTTTTTGGGCATTTTCTATTGCTTAGTAGTGGGTTTTTTTTGGTATTTTCAGTAGCTTGGGTTTCGATTGACATGGGGTTGCTAGAGAGGGGATGTGTGATCTTTATATTCTGTATGATGGGTTCCTTCGTATATATATCGGCCTTTTCCTTGAACTTATGAGTATAGGTCTGTTACTGTTGTTTCATCAATCAGCAAAAATAGCTTCTTCTTTGTTAGCAACAAAAAAGAACCAAAAAGTAACATAGGGTTAGATGTGAAATTAAGCATCTGCTCACATAAGGTAACATGCAAGGATAGAAGGTTGACCACTGAAAAAGAAAACTATTAGAGTATAATTGTTTCATTTACAGTGTAACACTATAAATGGAAAGTCTATCAGATGAGCTGTAGCTGAACTGGTATGTCGTCTTATGTTGGCTATATAAATTCCACTAGTGCTATACAAGTTTTAGTATTCAATATCTGGATAGGCACACTAGCCCCCCTGACCTCTTTATTTAGTCATTGTTTCAAAAAATGGATCAATGGGCTGTTGGTTCGGCTCAATCATAGACTATTAACCTTAGTAAAAATGCTTTAGATTAATCCTTATCACCCCGTTTAATGTGTTGCGAGAAGTATTACACCAAAATGGATCCATTTTCTGAATTTTTTGAATCATTCTTGACTTATTCCAGCGATCTTGGTATGGCTAATCAAAGACCACAATCTTCAGAGGATAACACCACATACGGTTCATCCATTTGAAACAAAGCACCAAAATACAAGTGTTGTTGGTAATCGACATTAAGACAGGGATTGTAGTAGTCGCTCACAAGAACTCAGACCAAGATAATAGGCCAGCCGTTTGGACTAAGAACAACCATTTAAGCCTATGAAAATGGCATATTATTTGTCCCTCTGTCCAACAAAATGTAACTCCGACCAATAGGGTGAAGCAGAGAAAATTTCTTGTTCTCGTTCAGGTTGTGCCTTGGCATTAATCCCCTCTAGTTTTATGGAATTTACTAGATAGTGGGTACCGGCTTGTAACTTCCGTCTGTTCTTTTTACTCGGTAAAATATAATAAACTTTTCAAAATTACTTTCACTATGTTAATAAAGAAAAAATATAAATAGAAAAAGTACCAAAAGAATACTAGAAAACAACATTCCTACCTAGTAGCACAGTAACAGGACAAAATGCACTACCATAGATATTTGAGATCCCAGCTTGTCAACTTCTATGGAGTTCATTCCATATGAATAGAGTCCATTTGGTGCCATTCCTTATTCGCTTTGGTTGTTACTTGAGGTTGCAATTAATACCATGTGTTCATTTGATTAAATGCCTTTAAAAAGTAATTAAGAATTCATATTTATGTTTAATTACTGAATTCGTGGTAGTTCTATTATATTTTCCCAGCATGGAAAACTAGAAAGAACAGCCAACTACGCAAACATCATCTAGCTCAAATCCTCCATCGGAGGTATGTATGTTATATAATTGTGCACTTCAATAACATTGGTACTGTTGATATTTCTTTTTTGAAAATATATCAATAACTTTATCTAATAATGTTAGGCCATACCATCAACTAGTCAAAACATTCCACCTTACATGGCTGGTTACTTTGGACCAGTGCCTACGTGGTCACCAACTTTTCTACCATATCTTGCTGGTAACCAATATCCAATCAACATACAGGTAGTGATAACTTGTAGCTCGATTTGTTCCCTTGAAGAGTTGGCTTTTTTACAACTAATACAAAAATAAGGTGGCTTAATTGCAGCAGTTTAATTGATGAGCTTTTATAATTTGTTGCAGAATTCTGGTTACTGTTTTCAAGGAATCATGGAACCTCCGACTCCTATTAGCAATACAAGCTCTGCCACGAGCAAGATAGTTGGTTCTACACTCGATAATAGAGCTGATGGTGGGGAATCTGAAGCGCCATGTGGATCTCCTATAGTTGAACAGCGTACTGAGGAACGACCAAAAAGAACAGAATCTAATAGTGGCAGTCCCTTGAAATCTCAAAATGTCCAAGTGGTTGATGATGATACGATTGAGGAGCCAAAGTCGGGAATGGAGTTTAATTCCCTTGAAGAGCTATTATGTTATTATAAGGAATATGGAAAAAAATGCGGGTTTGGGGTGATGACAAAACGGACTGATAGGGAAGAAGATGACTCTGTTAGATACGTCACTCTTTGTTGTGCCCGTGGTGGGAAGGCCCGGAATAGGACGTTGAATGTTGCCAAGCCACGTCCGACAGGAAAGACAGAATGTAAGGCAAGGATTAATGCCTTAAGGCAAGATGGAGTGCTGAGGTTGACGACAGTACATAATATCCATAACCATGGCCTAGTCCAAAGAAATCCCGCTTCTTTCGATGTAATAGAGAAGTTAGTGATGCCGTAAAAAGGATCCTAGTTACATAACTAGGATAATATTCCACAAAATACAAAGAACTAGTTAACAACAATCCCAAATTCACTTATAGTTAGCTAGGTAAAATGCATGTACAAATACAAAACAACAATAAATCCAAAATAGCGTGCACAATCCCTTTCTTCTAGCTTCTTGTGCGTTAAGCACCAACTCCTTTTGCGTAACCTCGTCGCTTTTATTGGACAGCACCATGCTTACCCTCTCGAGGTGATCCACTATCTTACGGAGCTCAATCTCCCTCTTTTCCAGCATCTCAAGTATCTTCTCTACTTCTTTCTCCTTCTTTAACAGTTCATCAATTCTTTCTTGAACTTGTAGCTCAATCACTTCATTACCATCCAACCACTTGAAAAACTTACAATATGGTAAGCCCTGCTCAGAAATATTTCATGCATTTATTAATAACAGGAACTGTACATTATATTAATGCTTATATATCCAAAATATTTTAGGCAACAAATAATGTAGTTACCTGGGTATTATACTTTGAACACCCTAAGAAGGGTCTTCTAGGATTTTTTGTAGTAGTTGACCATTTTAATGTGGCTTCCAGCTCGCAGAAGCACACTTCTTTTCCCAAACTACGTTTGGGAAAAGATGATGAAGATATTGATGAAGATGATTTTGACATTCTAAGATGAACCCCCATAAAACAATTGGATAACAGTTGAATAATGATGGAATAATTGGTGAAGAGCAGCAAGTTTTGACAATTTAATGAAGAGCAGCAAAAGTTAGAAAGTATTCTGTTCAGTATAATTAGTTTTTAATTTTCAAATGATATTAATGAAGGGAAGTTAATGAAATACTACTCTGAAACATAAATTGTTGATACAGCTGCATTTTTTCACTGATGTGTTGCATACTTGTTTTTAATTGAGTATATGTTTTGGTTGTAAAATAATTAAAAGAATCTGTGTGTCTGTGTGAAATTCAATCCCAAGTTGGTGTTGACTCTTACTACACCTTATCTAAAAAAAACTCTTGCTGCACCAGATTTCTATGGGAGATGGAGGAACTGGCATGGAAGGCTTATCGGAACCAAGTAGGGGTTGTTTTGGTACTTATAAAAAGCCCAACAATGAGAGAGAATTGAAATTTTCTTATGTACAGAAAATGCAAACCAACTTAAAGAATGAAGCTCATTAACTGAAGCAAATACTTCAAAGAAAGAGAAGGAGAAGGTGAAAGACAGAGTGTCTAAGAAGCAACTGGGTGTGGTTAATGAGGTGATCTCTTTTCAATATACCATATTCATTGTAATGATGACAAGTAAAAGATATGAATCCCAAAGGAAAGGATTATTGCCTTCCAATGTTTGATGCAAAAGGGTTTTAAAAAGTTCACAACTTTGTCCACTTCTCAATACGGAAAAAAAGGGACCAATCTGGCCAAGGTTTAACGGGCTTAAAAGGTTGGTAGGGTTCAATAAAGGATGTCTAATTTTTAAATAAACAAGGATGAAAGAATTCAATCCAAATATTTAATTCTTAAGGAATTACAAAACCTCATAAAGCAAAAAAAGATGGTATGGAAAGCAAGAGACAAAATTGCAATGGGTTCATTTTTCCTGAGTGGTCATGGTTTTTAAAAAAACTTCTAATCCCAAGGTTTCATAAAAACATAAAAAATAAAACTCCACAAAATTATTTTAAAGAACTGTTGACATAATTTTCTTCTTCTCTCCTCATATTTTCAGTGGATGTACTGCTTTTTTTCAAGTTCTAATAAAAACATATCTTAAACAATTTTTTCCATTAAAAACAAATTTCTAATTAGTTGGGAGTTTCACCTATATAAGAGTTCATTCATACCCCAAAAGTACTCTAGGCCTCAAAATGTGAAAATAGAAACCCAAGTCTGACTTTTAGGCATATTGAAATAGAGTAATGAATTGAGAATTCTTCCTATTATGCTCATCATAGACATTACAACTTCCACAGAGAAAATGAGAATATTGCAGGAAAAAAAAAAAAAAAAAAAAAACTATGTGGGGACTTGATCTACAAGTTTAGAACTATATTTATGTTTTACAACTTCCTTATACCCAAGTTACAGTTTCTGGGGCTACCGAATATTGCAGGAAAGATGAAAAAAAAAAAAAAAAAAAAAAAAAAAAAAAACCTAGTTTACAACACCCTTGTACCCAAGTTTAGAACCATTTTCTTGTTATTCCAAATAATTATTTTCCTTGTATTTCTTAAACCATAAATTTAACGCCCTACCAACCAAAAAAAAACTAGCATTCAAAGTTCAATTTGAAAAAACCTAGCCAATGAAATTTTATCTTCCTCACAAAGCTTCAATTTGGTATATCGTTATGTCATAATACTGCACACTACTCTGAAATACTATATAGCATTTCTTCTACCCAGAAAACACTACTCTGAAATTATGTGCAACCGAAGAAAAGCCAGGGATTGAATCATATTAGGACCAAGAAAAAACATTTGAATGCACATACGCGAAACATTCCTCAAATAAAAATCTGTATCTAAACAGAAAAGGGCTAAAAAGAAACACTATTGTCTAACTTGTAGAATCCATCCACACCGATCCAAATACCACGAAGTACATTCATAGCAATATCCGACCATCAAATTCCAAGAGCAACAACAGAGAAATAGAAAAATCAGAAATTTGAAACTAAATGAAAGCTTTAGTTGTAGCGTATAGAGATAAAGCTTTCTCGAAAATGGGTATAGAAGGTAACAAGATAATAAGAATATAAAGAAAGGAAATAAACCTAAATTCTTTCGGTCTTCCCACAGCTTATGTACTGCCCGTGCAGCTCGTGGTGGTTGTATCGTTCTCAAATGGGTTGTTTCTCAATTGTGCAGAATGGGTTCCCCTAATCTTTAAGTTAGGGTTCGTCTGGGTTTCAGCTTGGAGGTTAGGGTTAGGGTTCGGGTGGGTTAGCATGGGATGAGATTGGTTAATCCTGGAGCGATAGGGTTCGGGTGGGTTAGCATGGGATGAGAGGGATGATGAGAGGTTAGGGTTAGGGTTCGTGTGAGGGCGCTGAGAGGCTTCAGAGAAGAGAGAGATGAGGGGGACGAGATTGAAGAGAGACACGAGAAAAAGGCTAAACAAGAGAGTCATTTGAATTATCCTACTAAGTTGAAAACAGCGTCGTTGGATTTAGTTGCCACGTAGGCAACGGGGACGCAGCCCGGGGATGTTTAGACTTTTCCTTAAAGGAAAAACCATACATATGAGTACGTACATGATTGAAAGATGGTTACAATATTGCAGTTTGGAAATGAAATGTCTTCGGTGTAATATGTACTGCTCTCATTGATTGTTTGACAGCGCTCAACTGCACCTAACCTAGTGGAGTTCTATAAGAAAGTCCATTGGTCTAGGAAGAATGGCGCATTCGTGACAGAGACGACAGGACAGCTTTATGTGAGAACTTCTTTTAAAAACCAACCCTTTTACAATCAAATAGCAACCTTAAACTGAGTTTATTTCTGTTTAACTTGCAGTGATGGAATCAACCGAATTGAATAGTTTCCTGCAGTTTTATTTGATATTGTAAAGAATACGCAAACTAATGCTTGGTGTGCAGGGGGAAATGGCTGAAAAGAACAGTTATAGAACCTGAACAACGCACTGAAGAGGCAACAGCTTCTATATTTAGGGAGGTTATAGGACATAAAGCTGGGTATGCTAGTGGATTAGGGGAAATGGTAATACCTGAATCTACGAACAAAAATGTGCGTGAACGAGAGAAACATTATGCTGAAAAGGTGGAAACACACAAAAAAGAGAACGAGCATTACAAGAAGAGTTGTGAGGAGTTGAGGGCCGATTTAGGTGTTCTTCTGGAGAGAATGGCCAAGTATGATAAGACATTAGGTAATTTAAGGGACACCGTTCAAGCATGAGAAGAGTCTCGTAGAGAGACTCAGGGTGCCTAAAGAGGATTGGAAGTTGTTTAAGTTTTTGTGAGGTTTTTTAAGGATATATATGCTGGCAAGTGTGTTTTGGCATCATAATATTTTTTTGGGGTGAAACATAATCGGCAAGGCAGTGGCTACGCAGAGTACTTAGGACATATGGTAGGGTATTTTTGTTTGTAACAAAGGCACTGTTTGGAGCTGGCTACACTGGGGCACTTATGGCCACTTGTTGGAGTGCTATCCTGCCTTTGGACTAGTTAAAAAACCATGGTTTGTAAGGAAATCAGATTCATCCATCTTCTTACAGTTTTTGATATGAGATTTGTACTGCATTGAATACTTACACATGCGCTAATTACAGATGATCAAGTGCTAGCTACACTTTAAACGATGATGAGAAGAATACGATGTTGCATCACACTATTACAGTCTATGGTCTGTGGGGTCTAAAATGCTGCAAACTACCAGATTGAAATCAAGCAGTGGTGAATCTCGCCTTCCACTTGGTTTGCTGTTTTAATTTTTCATGGTTCATGTGTTTTGTGTTTTTTAGAGATATATAGTTGAAAGCACATGGTTTTTCGGCTTGTGGATGAAGTAGTTGTGGATGAAAGCTCAAAGTGGTTGATCGGTGATATCCAGTTTGTTGGGGATCTTGTTTCCTCATAACAACTGTTGGGTTGTTGGGAGAAGCCTTCAAAATGGATTTGCAATGGTGGATTGCAATTGTGAAGTTGAGTACTGCCTTTTTTATCCTTTCCATTTTCCTGTCTCACCCAGCCCTGCCAAGACAATATTATTATTGCTGCTTATTTATGAGGTTTATCATGAACTAGCACAACGACCCATAATGCCATATGCTTGACTAGCACTTGTATTTGTAAACTTTGCTAGAATACACTAGCATTGGGTACGTAAATGCCTTGGATTTGGAATGTAATAGATAGAAATCATTGATCAGTTTTTAACTTGGGATCTGGCTTGCCTCCAGTTGCAAAGTAACAGGACATCTCCTGTTATTAGATCTAAGGGCTATTATTGCATCTTTTAAACAAAAAAAAGGGTGCTAATACTGTGTTGGAGAGGAACATGTTTTATTTATTTTTTATTTGTTAATTTCTGTCAAAATTTTACTACAAATAAATTTTAAAGTTTCTTGTTTTTGCTACATTATTTATGTGTTGATATATAAATATATTATTTGTTATAAATAGTAGAAAAATAAAAATATATTAATGTCTTCCATGCTAGCACTTGCAAAAATATAAATATTAAAAAATAAAGAAATTTTGTACCCCACGCTGGCCCTGGCAATAACTTTATGCCCAACACATTGCATCAACTATAATTGTTTTACCCAAAAAATTAAAAAAAAAATTATTTATTTAATTATTAAACACTAATAATATTAAAAAAAAAACCCATATATTTATCAATTAAACATAGTAACTAGTATCAAATATATTTATATATTTTTTTAATATTTATATACAAACATATAAATAACATAACAATGGTCTCTTTAAATTTATTTTTATTAAAATTGCAAGTATCTTTTCAACATGGTTGGATTTTACTTGCCAACATACAAAGCTGGCCATTCAAGTCTCAACAGGAGGTGTCCTGTTACAGTGAAACTGGAGGCAAGCCGGATCCTTTAACTTGAACTGAAAAATGCTTTTTAACAGTTGATGAATGAATGCATGTTGATGTTTAGCACCAAAAGTAATTCAATATATGTTGTGGATGACTGTCAATACTTGGTTTATTATTGTCCATTTCTGATATAGGACTGAAAGGAATTACATGTTTAGGGTGAATATTTGGTTTTGAATTAAAGGGAACATGGCCAAAAGCATATATATGTGGCCACTTTAATATTGGGTAAAGGTTGGAGGTTGGCCATTGGGGGTTGTTATTAGTCACCAGAAGATAATGATCCACTGCATTATATTACCAATGTGGTAATTTGGAACACAAAAATTGAAAAGAGCATATATATAACATGTGGTTTAAAAAATAAATAAATACATTGTTTGCAGCGAGTTTAAAAAGTCACTGGAAAAAAACTAGGCATGAGATTGCCATTTAAACACACAAGCGTCAGCTGGAAATTCATCGAAAAACGTCTATTAAGTCGGTTTCCTTGGAATGCTGCAATTGCACCCATGATTTTTTGATTTCATAGCGGTGCGAAGTTGGATGTACATCAATCGATTCACTGTAGCGGTGACTTCTTACGCGACGCAATGGCAGCATCTAAACTGGCGATTTTATCGCCTATTACAGCAATTTTTTGTCGTAATTAATCAATTCCATCAATTGTTGTCTCAAAGGGGAACATCATTTGCAGCGGAAGAAATCCTTCATTCCCATCGAATTCCGTCGCATTGCGAAAACAGTTTTTTGCATCCATTTTTGTGATTCGCTACAACAGTACTGCAGGAGCAACCATTTGTTAGCGTCCAATGTGTAACACCCGAGACCAGCACCAGGCTCGCTTTCTAAGTATTTTAGGTTTATAGGTATAAAAAGTCCATTTGAGATTATGAATAAATTTATGAGAGAGATTACGAGTCTTAGATTTTATTTTGACGGATGTTGAATTTTTATTTTTTTTGGAATTGCTATTTTTAGTTAAAATCACTAAATATTTTGGTCGGATAGAATCTTGTTTTGAGCCGAGGAATTTACGGAACTAGTATATTTTCGTTTAGAGTTAATCGGAACCCAAAATCAGGAGAAAAAGTCCCAAACCCATAAGATCTTGTATCAGACTCCATATCCTACACGTTTCATGTCTGTTTGCCGTTGCATGCACGCCTCAATCATGTCCATATTCCACGGTTTTCCGTCGCATTTTTTTTGTTTCCCTCCCTCTCTAGGGTTTTGTTTTCAATCCTCAATATATATATATATATATATATATATATATATATATATATATATATCTATATACTTATGCATGTCTCAACCATCCCTCATAATAAAACCCAAGCTGCCGCTTCAGTTTTCTTCTTCTTCTTTGAGTTTTGTTCTTTTTCACCATTCACGCCGTAACCCCAGCGAGTTGCACCCCTCACAACCATATCGTTCCCATGCAAGGGTCTGCCCAGTCCCACGTGAAAACTTACAACCACCTTGCCCATCAACCGCAACCACCCACACGCACGACAACACCACAACAAGTCGCTGCCGTGGAAGCCCTTATTTTAGCCTCCTAAAAATAGAGCACTTGTTTTGCTTTCAGCCCCTTGCACGTCGGAAGTTTCCCAGCCACTCGTCTTCGTGCACCATAGCCCAGCCGTGAGACATTGCCCAGATCGATCACTACCACGCCGTAAGCCTTTGTCTCTCCCTCTCACGTTCTCATGCTCTCTCTCTCTCTCTCTCTGTGTTTTCAGCCGCTGGACCCATTGTTTTTCCGTTCAGACTAGCCGTCGTTCGCCACCTTGTCCAGCTCCACCGCACCTCTCACACAATGCCGCTAGCTCCCTATTATTTTCTTGGGTATGTTCTGCTGTAGCCCATAAAATTTTATTCCTTTCTTGTAGTTGTCGTGACGTGGGTTTTATTTTTGATGTTTCAGTAGACCCAGTAGTATTCAAAGGGAAGAACTTAGGTGTTAAATTACTTTGATGCCCTTTTTATTCTGAAGGTTTTAAACGAGTGTATGGATAGTGTGGTTCGTGGGGGTGTTATTCTTTTTGGGGCTGGGCTTATTTTGGTTAAACTGGACTTGTTTTTAATGGACCCTTTGACTAACAATTTCGTGGACTATGTTTGGGTTTAGAACGGACTTTTTAGTTTGGGCCAGATTATAATTTTTGTTTTACAAGCCTATTCTAGTGAATTTTATTATGTAGATATTGATGAATTTAGCAGTAATGATATTTTTGGTTAAGGGAATTTAGGTGTTTGAGGAATTAAAATAGGCGATTTGAGTATTTCAGGTGCGATTACAAGTTACGTGTTCAACTGGATATTCATTCAAGTTATATGATATTTTTTTTATAAGTGACGATTAATATTCATTCAACATTTTGTAGAAAAACTCTGAAAAGTTAAGAAGTCTAGGTAAGTGGGATTTCTATGCTAGACTTTGTATAAACGAAATAGACTGAGGTTGATTTTGGAAAAGTATGCATGTTTTGTTATGAAAATAATTTTGAAACACCCCAGCTAGTTGTTTTGCATTACTCATGAAATTTTGTATAAGAATGAAGTATTTTCTGGTATGACTGGTGTAGACATGAGTTATTTTGACATTTTATTTCTGAATTGTGCAAAAGAGAGCGAATATGAAATTTTTTACATAAATCATATTTTTGTGATCTGATTCTGTTATGTTCTAAAAATGTTTTGTACTCTGGTATGATATGATGTGATTTCTAAAAATCTCTAGCATGACATTCTATTTCTGTTTCTGTTCTGTTCTGACCTTACCACAGGTGTAAAACTGTGGCCTCTATTCGGGTTGGTACCAACATTTCTGTTTCTAGTGCACCCACTTTGAAAGCAAAGAGGTTTTCTGCATGGTCTTTCCTATGTGTACACTAAGGGCTTCGAGAATAATAATGGAAAGATTCGTATTCTGTTTTTGCTCGGTTGGCTCCTGGGTTTGCACAACCCTACCATGGGGGTTAAACATAGAATTATGTTCTAATGTGATGTTTCAGTTATGTTGTGCCAAAGAAACTTTGAATAAGAATATTTTTCTGAAACTTTCGCTCTGATATTTTTGATAACTTGTTCTGATTCTGGATTTTGAAAGTAAAATCATTTTGTTTTACATTTTAAACTCTGTAAATGCTCATGTCTACACACTAATATATGTTCTCTGCTTACTGAGTTGTTGATAACTCATCCTTTATCTCCAAGTATTTTTCAGATAATTTTGATGGTTCAACTGAAGAACAAGAGTATAAAGTTTTAGCAAGGTGTGATGATCGTAGTGTAGTAAGTGCTTGATGGTACAAGTGCTTATTTGAGAGTCGTAATTAGTAAATTGATTTATTTTTGGATATGTTTATTTGATTAGTTAAGGATATTTTTGCTTCTTTGGGGAGTTTTTAATTTATGTTACTAAGAATTTCTTTGTAGTCCTTATGAAGGAACATGGATATTTGGGTTGAGTGAATAAATTAATATTTTATGGAGTTTTTTAGATTTTGTAGTTGTGATATTGAAGTTTATATTAAGTAATAAGAGCTAACTCTACGGACCTTTGGAAATAGGGCATTACACAATGTGCAGCGATCAGGAAGTTGCTGGGAAAAAGGAATTTAAGACTATATGCATTTCTTTTGTGGCGATAATACATCGCCTAGGGTTGTGAAATCAGGCCAGATTTTTTATCTGTCCAGTCCAAAACCCAGAATCCGAGTGCATCCAAGCAGTTACCCACCTGAATTACACCCGGGCTGGTAAGATGAACCCAATCTAGTTTTGCAACCCAGTTATCTGTAATCGGATCCTTTTTTTTTTTTTAAAATCCCTGCTTCCGATGAAGGCCAACGATGATAACTCCAACTTTCCAATTTTCATTTCCTTGCCTACCCTAAGAAGTGGCAATTAAATTTTTCCTTTTGCTTAAAATATTATATTTATGAAACTTTGATTCGAATCTAGATCTAAAAATAGTACAAGACCCAACATGATGATGCAGGACATAATCCAACAACTGAAGAGTTTGCAAATAATAAGTCTTGAAATACTTGATTTAAGTTATTTAATTTATTAAATTCTCCAGTTCGAGATCGTACGGAAAGAAGAATGCAAGAAACACGAAGGAGATAGCTCCATGGCTAGGGTATATCACAGTATTGATCTGAAGTTTTCTTATCTTGGGTTTTCCAAATTTAATAATCGTCATTCACATGCTTTCTTTCACTGTCCTAGCTAGCTCCTTTAGGACTCTGCTTAGGATCTTAAGCCTGGCATGAATGAACACATACAACATCTGATTGCCATATATATGTTTATTTATTTTGATTATCGTATATAAATGAGGTCAACGCATCAAAGATGGCATAATCTCAACAAATTTTCATCTTTGAAGATCTCAGTACTGTATAGGATGAACTAAAAATCTGGGCAATTTAACAAAAAGTGGTATAAAAATATTTTTTGAAAGTTTTAAAAAGTTATTTTAAAAAACAAAGTATTAATATTTAATCTGGATTAGATCCGGTTACAATACAATCCGGATATCAGGATTTATAGCTGAAAAAGGAAAAAAATCTGGATATCCAATTTGAATTCGGTTATCCACCCGGATTATTTTCAGATTAATTTGGACTGAAAACCGCCCAGTTTTTTAGAATCTGAATCCGAATCCGGTTATACCCAGATATTCGAATCCAGTTGCACATCCCTAACATCGCCGAAAAAGCCTAGATTCGTTGTAGTGCCAAATGTAGCTGGGCAGGAGGCGAACAATTGGATGTCCACCCCTGCACCCCCGTCACCAAACGGGGCACCTTGCCCCTGCAGGGACGGGGCAGAGCACGGGGACGAAAACGCTCCCCCTAGCCATGCAGGGGGCGGGGTAGGGGTGGCCCCACCTCGAGGGGGGTGGGTAGCACCCTTACTTTTCATAATGCATTCCTCATTAGAACCAACCAAACCGCAAAGATGAGTACCAAATTACTCCGCATTAATTTAGCAATCTTCAATCCTTCATTCAAAGTTAATGAGGATCATGTAACCATATCCATTTTACTTGAATTAAATAGTATATATTTAATAAACAGATTTCAACATCAATGCCATCAATCGGTTTAGCATATCAGCAAACAAATTACAAACTTGCAAATTTAAAAGGAATGAGACAAAAGTGGGAGAGAGATAAACATATCAAACCTTAAAAATGTGACCAATCAAATTTACGACAGTATATATATATATACAACTATTTTTTCATGGCAAAAAAAAAATCCTTAAGTTCTTGTCCGAATTTGAGAGTTTGAAATGGAAGAGAGATATACATATCAAATGGGCTTCTACACCATTTATTGCTTATTTAATGCAGTCCAAAATATTTTAGAAGGATAGCAATAAATGTAATAAAGCTCACTTGATATATCTATCTCTCACTTAAAGCTTTTAAGTTATGTCCAAACTTGAAGTACCTTATCCCAATATTTGCAAATAAAACCCATAATAGATATACATGAATGACTTAATGGCCACGAGTCACCTACATTAATCTGATAAGGAAACTTCAGTACAAAAACAAAAATTAAAATGGTTGGAGTTTCAAAAGAAGGGGTAATAGATCAAAATGATCAAAGTGAACATAGATTGTTACATGAAGGGAAAAACACTACACTGGGAGAGATGAAAAATGACCCCTCCTTTTCTCCATGAATACCACAACATGAAGTGCGAGGAACTTGATACAATAGGAAAGAAAAATTAAACAAAGATTCTTCAGAATTTCGAGTATCAGCGACCTTCTTCTAGGCTAACCGTTAACTCGTTAAATCTCTCTGGTTTACTAGAAGAAGAAGCTGTGCCAGAAAGGGATCTCCTTACAACATAGGCTGGTTGTTTAGGAGTTGGAAGAGTTGCATTTTCACTACCAAGCATGAAAACAGCATTCAACATGGAGGGACGGTCAGTTGGGTCTTCTTGCACGCACAAGAGTCCAACAATAACACACCTCAAAAACTCATACGTGTTGCATGTTTCACGTAATGCTTGGTCCATTAAATCTAATGCCCTGTTTTCATTCCACGACTTCCATGCCTAGATAGTTTCAAAGCTTTGAAATGGTTATGAAGCAGAGTGATGGAAAAATATAACAGTCTATAACCAATTTATATAGCTCACTTACATATCCAAGAAGACTCAATGCTTGTTCTGACAGGTAAAATCTTGTGTTTCTTTTCCCACTAATGATCTCTAGAACAACCACACCAAAGCTAAAGACATCAGACTTGACTGAGAAAAATCCATCCAACGCATATTCTAGAGACATGTAACTGCTGCATAACAGCAAATGTTCAAATGGTCAGTGAAGTGGGGAACATATATGGGGGCAACTAAAAAAAGTGATACAAAGTCTAAACAATCTGGAATTGATCATCTCCATCTATTGCCTTGCAAGTGGAATGTGTCCAAGCCATTCAGTACGAGGATGATATGCAAGTCGGCTCTAGTGGTGGGTTCCAACTAATCTCTACTTCATCAGAAGAAAGCCACCTAGTCAGGTGAAATGGCAATGCAGAATTGAGCCGCAGATTTCCTTCTGAAATTCCCGCAGCGGTGCGATTTCCTGCTTTGACTTGGATGACAAAAGTTCATATACTTGGATCAATTGGTCCAAAGATTCGGTAGAGCATTTGGAAACTTTCAAAACTCACATGACACTCCACAGATTCCCTGGAGAAATCACGTGTAAGGCTTTCCCTCTGACTTTGAAGGGGATGGCTCAAGGATGGTTTGGGACATTGCAACTGGGATCTATAAACAACTTCGAAGAACTAGGCCAACAGTTCTTGACCTAGTTTATGGCAAGCCGAAGGCGAATGAGACATGCGGCATATCTGTTGACTATGAAAAAATGAGAGGATGAGAGTCTAAAGGCATATGCGGCAAGTTTCAACAAGAAAAGAATGATGGCCGACGACCAAGATTAAAAAATCATGCTAGCCGCACTACTTGGGGGCATATGGCCGAGGAGTCCTTTCATGGAGTTGGCGAGAAAGACTCCCTCACCACTGCAGGAATTTATGGACAGGGCAGACAACTTCGTCAACGTTGAGGACACACTAATCGCCTTAACTGCTCGATAAGATAGAAAGGAGGAAGGGGAGCTGAGGGAAAGCCGAAAAAGAAATCAAGAAGGAGAATAGAAGGCGAGACATTCACACAAGGCGACACAATGGAGGGTATGTACATTACTTCAGTGTAGATGATCATGATAAAGCGACAGAGACCAAGCATGGAGAGGATCACAAGCGACAATCCCAAAAGTATTGCACGTACAATAATACAAGCGGGCATAGAACTAAGGATTGCCATACACTAAAACAAAAAATCGATGAGATGAGGGATAATGGCGAGTTGGAATGGATGGTCACCCAAAACATTACTCCAACGTGGCAGTCAGGTAGCAAGAAACCAGAGTGTAGCAGCGAAAGCCTGAGGAAGAGGGCTCCACCAAAAAGAGAAAGGAGATCACAAGAGCCGCAAGACCGACGTCCTCGGTAGGATGCGGATCGAAGACAACCACCCCTAGGAGAAATACAAACAATCGCTAGAGGATATACAGGAGGTTGCTCGACTTCATCCGAGAGGAAGGCATATGCTAGATAGGCAAGATATGAAGAAATATACAATGTAGAGAGGCCTATCAAGCAACCTCATATGCAAACTTCTCCCTTGATCTCTTTTAGTGACGAGGATTGCCGAGGAATCGTCTTCCCGCATGATGACGCGTTTGTAGTAACAATGCTGATGGCCAATTACACAATGTGAAGAATATTAATTGACAACGAAAGTTCAACAGACGTCCTATTCTGGGACACTTTCACCAGAATGAGAATCAATGCAGATTAGTTACACCCAACGCCAACTACATTTAAAGGTTCACAGAAGCACAGGGGAAATAGTACAACCTGTGGGATCCATTGCATTGCCAATCACAATGGGAACGGACCCCCATGTCGCCACTACCATGATGAACTTTTTAGTGATAAGAGGGATAAGGACTCAATCGACGTACAACGTTATTATCGATCAACCCACATTGAATGCATTAAGGCTGATCACCTCAACTTATTACCTGAAGATGAAGTTCCCGATGAAGGCAGGAGTCAGGGAATTGTGTGGCGAACAAGTACTCACCCAAGAATGCTATATTCAAGAACTTAGGCAAACCGAAAGTAATTGACAAAGCTCCCCCACCACCACAAGAAGATATCATATTTAAATTTTTATGTATTTATTTATGGACAATAAGTTCATTACTTTGATTTAATAATGTCCTATTTTCTCTCTTATTGATTTTTTTTTATCTTAGTACCTTAGCGGTACTCTCATCAGAACTAAATAGTTCAAGGAGCCCTCTCTCCACACTCTAATCGCCAAAAGTGCACACTCGTCGCCCAGAGTTACCGGGTCGGGACTCCATCCCGCAAGGCTACACAATCGAGGCTCCCTCTCGCTACGCCCATCTCCAAAGGTTACACGGTTGAGGCTACCTCCCATTACATCTCTCACCAGAGTTATGCGGTCGAGGCTCCCTCTCACTATACTCTCATCACCAAAGGTACACTCTTCTGAATGTATAAATTTGTAAGTTAAATTCGCTCACAGGGTAACTAGAGGGGTTCTAGTTTCCCCTCAAAGGCCTATTGGGCCGATTAGTCGTTCTAGTTTATGCGGTGAACACTTGGTACTCCTTGCCACTTGTGGGTGAGTACTCAACCCCTTGGTACTCCTCGCCACTTGTGGGCAAGTATTCAGTACTCCTCACCACTTGTGGTCAAGGACTCGGTATTCAACCCCTTAGTACCCTCGTCACTTGCAGGTGAGTACTCTTCTCGACCTCTCTATACTTGTCGGCCTACACCCCTCGATAATGTGTCACACTCCAAAGCAAAACGATGCTCTAATAAATAGGCAACAAATCCGATACAGCTCGATAATTATAAGTCTCATCACGCTTAGCATGATGAGACTTCGCTAGGTAATGGGAAGGGATTTAATATCTCCTCAAAGGCCTATGGGGCCGATTAATTGGCCTACATTATGCGGCCTAGGGATTCTCATTGGCCATACATCCCGGCCACTACTCTGTGGCCTGGAGTCCCCTCACCCAAACTCCTTGGCCATGTAGTAAATCAAATAAATAATTGCTCACAACACTTTGAGGATAATCCGGGCAAGGAAGAGTTATCCGATTATTCAAATATAGATAAGATCTCCCCTCTGGGATTTGAATTTCAAATAAGGGATCGTCATCTTGTAGAAACGAAAATATCAGAGCTCTAGATAAACGATTAGCCCAGGTACGTAAAGGGCACCTAACTCATTAGTATTCCAAAGGAGTCTATTGATCTATATTATTGACTTGGGCATCGGAGACTCCCCTAGAACTCCAAGCCGGTTCATTCTTTAGTTGCAGGTGATTGCATTTGGGTGGCAGTGAAACACGTCCAGAACAAGCGGAAATAAGAGTTGTTCCATTGTCTGTAATCTGCTCGCCGAGCTTCAAAATGTCTCTAGCCTTGGAATATGCAGCAGGGGAACACAAGAAGTACACATACAAAAAGAAGAAGATGAAAAACAACAATCATTTAACAATTTTATGAAGAAAGTAGCTGGGAGTTGAAACTGGAATTCTCGTTCTGTGTTTGAACATACTGAAGTTGCTCGTCATCTAGCTGATAGAGCTAGCTTCTACTGAACAACGTTCTTCCTTTCCAACCAAATAGTGGATATATTAATTAATATGTTGCATCTATTATATAATAAAAAATAATTTATATAATATCAATTTATTAATTTATTTTTATTAAATTTTTTTATAAAGAAAACATTTCTCTATTTTGTAAACTTTTAAATTAAAAATAATTCTAAAGTATGATGGTCAGTTTATCTATCATTTCTATCAATCTTGTACAAGAAACATCTCTACACTTCTTTTAGTAACAAAATACAAAAGTTGTATATCTATTCATCTTCTATATATATATTCAATAATGCAAGAAATCTCTCGATCGATGGAGGATGGAAAAAGTTTCGTTTTCATTATCTGAAAATTCATTTGAAGTTAAGAATTATATAATTATAGTCTTTTTTGGAATTTTTGATACATAAAATTAGCCGGGTTTTAGTAAAGGAAAGAGACTCTTAGCAGTATTCATTTTCTATCTGATTACCACAACACATGATAACCCGTTATCCATATGAGTTCTGCCACAAATGTAACAGCCCGCTAAAATTTAGTCTTATCTCCTCACTCTTCTCTTTTCTTTTCACGCATAGTAGACGGCAAGGCAATCCGTTTTGGATTATTTCCCGACAGCAATACATCTCTCTCGTCTTTACCCTCATCTGGAATCACGCGTATAGATTATCTTTTCCGTAAATCACGTAATTTGTTCTTCACCGACAGCTGTAAAATCATGAACAGTTTTATCCTAAGCGTTGTACCTCGATGGCGTTTTCCCGGATCTTATCCATCGAATTTCAAAGTATTAGATAAGCTTGTTTTTAAAGTAGCACAATTATAATAATTTAGTGAGCTCTGAAAATATTATAATTGTGGATAATTATTTAGTTTAAATATTTTAATTGTTTTA
Organism: Carya cathayensis; assembly: GCA_011037825.1. NCBI lineage: Eukaryota > Viridiplantae > Streptophyta > Magnoliopsida > Fagales > Juglandaceae > Carya > Carya cathayensis. Next base: position 15,220 of record QGSO01000726.1, on the reverse strand, counting down.
AGATATTAAGAGGTTTAATTTTACGTTGAAAATTCTTATTTAAATTTAAGTGTTTTATGCACTTTGATTAATTAATGATACTTTATCATTTTATATAATGATGAAGAAAATATTATTTTATAAACCTTAGTTTATAAAATAATATTCTATCTTAATTCCTCTCAGTGTAGTTATTAAGTGTTTTATTAATTTAAATGTTTTTATCATCTTCGATTAATTAACGGTACTTTATCATTTTTATATAATGATGAGGAAATATTATTTTATAAATTTTAGTTTATAAAATAATATTCTACCTTAATTCATCGTAGTGTTTTATTTAAAGTGTTTTTTTTAAATAAAACATTTACGCGTTTTAATCAGTGTTTTAACTCACTGTTGGTTTATTTGAGAATCCCGAAATGTAGGATTGAAGCGTTATACTCTGGCCCTACCTTTTTCTCTTCACTTTTTCTTTTTTTCTTTTTTTCTTTTTCTTTCTTTTTCTCTCCCTCTCTCTCTCGTGGCCGACGGATTGAAGCTCCTCCATAGCCGTTCGTGTTGAAGCTCCAGCCGGCGCCACCTCCGGCCGCCGGACCCCACCTCCCACTCCGGCCTCTTCCTCTCCCTCCGGCGAGTCCAACCACGCCGGTGGTGTACTAAACCGACTTCTCACTCTCTCTCTTTCTCCCTTCAAAGATATGGGTCTCTAGGGGTTTTTCTCATTTTTGGACCACCATACACGGCCAAATCAACCACCAAGCACCACCATTGGACTCACCTCATCAAGGGCTTCCTCCCCATGTCTTTCTTTTTCCCAAACTCTCACTTTTCACATATGGGTTTCTTAAAAACACCCGTTCGGTTTCACCACCGTGCGCCGCCGTACACGGCCACCCGTGGTGTTTCACCACCACCATCTTGTTCCTCTCATCCTCATGAACCTCCCCAAGAAATTTCATGACCAACGGAGCTTCGTAGAGCCCTCACTCTCCTACACTCTCCAAGGCCAAAAATGGTTTCAAACGGCCGATCCGCCGCCGTTAGCCACCGTCCGACCACCACCTCGCTACCACAGCTCCACCACATGTTCATCTACCTATCCCTAGCTTGCCATGAAGTTCTATGAATTTTCGCTACCTCGCGTTTCCGCTCACCGTTCGGATTTACTGTTCACGGCGTGACGCCGCCGTGCTCCGCCACCTTTGACCATCACAAGGCGACCATGAACCTTCCAAGGCCACGCTTAGCTTTTCTCGGTTCCAAACTACCACTTTATGTGGTGGACAGCCACCGTACGCGGTGTTACCGCCACGTACGTTCCTCCGACGCATGTTCGTGACGAACAACGAGCGACGCACGGGTTATCCCGTCGATGGTATAACCTTCTATCTCTAGTTATTTTACGTTTAAAATAGTTAGTTGGTTGGTTTGTGGATTGTGTAGTTATATTTGTGGAGTTCGTTGCGTAGTTGTGAAGCGAAGTGTGGTTGTGAAGTGTTGAGTTTGATTTTGTAGTTTGTGGACTGTGTTGTGAAGTATGGGCGTGAGATGGATGCCATAGATGTGATACGGCGGGTTGTGTGAAGAGAATACGCGTGTAGCGTATTCTGTGTAATGCAGCGACGCGCCGCGCGACGTGCGCTGTAGTGATGTGTGTCGTAGAAGGAAGGGAGTACGCATGTAGTGTACTCCGTGTTGTATGGCGATGCATCGTGTGATGTGCATCGTGTTGATGAGTGTTGTAGCGAAGGAAGTACGCGTAGCGCGTACTCCGTGTCGCGTAGCGATGCACCGTGAGACGTGTATCGCAGTGAGGGTTTTGTAGTGTGAATGGAAGAGAGTTCACGTGAGTGTACTCTGTACTAGGTCGTGATACACCGGATGGCGTGTCACGAAGGGTTGGATGGCGTAGCAGAGAAGTGTGGAGCGTATGGTGTAGTGTTGGGAAACTGTATGACAGTGTCCCGAAGCAGTGATGATATGGATTATAGTCCGGGGTGACTGGTGTCATCTTGTGGTTGACTATGGCTAAGAGTATATGGATTGAGAAAGGAATTGTTTGTTTGGTTATTATTGATAATTTTAATGAACTTGTTTTAGTGCAAAGGCTTTCTGAAGTCAAATTATCTCTTCAGAGTATAGTGAAACCTCAAGTTGCCGTGGTGTTGCAAGTGCTTACAATATGGCAATTGAGTTCAGAAGTGAAAATCTTAAGGACTTGAGTGTTCCTCTTCCAGCTGTTGTGCAGTTCCTCGTGTTTCGCGCTCTATTCTCATAGAACGCGACGATCGAGGTAAGTTAGCCTCTAACTTACTATCAGTTTATTGTGTATGTGTGATGGGTAAGGGAACTACAATTTATGTATGTATGTTATCGTATATGCCATGTCATGCTATGTCATTACATGTTTATCTGTTAAGTATGATTTAATCTCTCATGAATATTTATCTGTTACACAATCTTTTCTGTCATACAATGTTGTATGTTATAAGTATGCCATGTTAAGTATGCATATGATACATGTATGCCATTAAATGTTTATGATTAAATCATATTGTGCCATTTACAAGCATACGCCATGTTAGAAAAGTATATGATATTAAATAATATCTCATCATTAAGAAAGATAAGACATGTTATGTTACGTATAATACGTGGGGCCACAACAACTGTGGAGTACGTATTATATTTTATGTTACTTATAATGCGTGGGGCCACAACAACTGTGGAGTACGTATTATATTTTATGTTACTTATAATGCGTGGGGCCACAACAACTGTGGAGTACGTATTATATTTATGTTACTTATAATGCGTGGGGCCACAACAACTGTGGAGTACGTATTATATTTTATGTTACTTATAATGCGTGGGGCCACAACAACTGTGGAGTACGTATTATATTTATGTTACTTATAATGCGTGGGGCCACAACAACTGTGGAGTACGTATTATATTTATGTTACTTATAATGCGTGGGGCCACAACAACTGTGGAGTACGTATTATATTTTATGTTACTTATAATGCGTGGGGCCACAACAACTGTGGAGTACGTATTATATTTTATGTTACTTATAATGCGTGGGGCCACAACAACTGTGGAGTACGTATTATATTTATGTTACTTATAATGCGTGGGGCCACAACAACTGTGGAGTACGTATTATATTTTATGTTACTTATAATGCGTGGGGCCACAACAACTGTGGAGTACGTATTATATTTTATGTTACTTATAATGCGTGGGGCCACAACAACTGTGGAGTACGTATTATATTTATGTTACTTATAATGCGTGGGGCCACAACAACTGTGGAGTACGTATTATATTTTATGTTACATGAAGTATGGGGCCACAACAACTGTGGAGCATACACTACGTGAGACACAGCAATTGTGACACGTAGAATACGTGGGGCCACAACAACTGTGGAGTACGTATTATATTTTATGTTACATGAAGTATGGGGCCACAACAACTGTGGAGCATACACTACGTGAGACACAGCAATTGTGACACGTAGAATACGTGGGGCCACAACAACTGTGGAGTACGTATTATGTTTTATGTTATTTGAATACGTGGGGCCACAACAACTGTGGAGTACGTATTAATGCACGTTATTAATCAAGACAATTGAATAATATTCCAAGTTTATGTTAAGTCCAGTTTCAGATCAAATACATGATAAGTCAAGTTTTAGATCAAGTCCATGTTATGTTATGCTCACGTATATGTTATGTTCATGTCATGTTATGTTCAAGTTTATGTTATTTTCAAGTTCTTATTTATGTTATGCATGTTTACGTTCATGCTATATGTCAAGTTATGCTATGCTTATGTACGACTATACTTATGCATTTATGCTTTTACTGCCATGCATGCATCTTTAACCTGTGTGTGAGTTTTATGTTAACTTACTGAGATTTGTAATCAAATCTCACTGTGGTAGTCCCAACTACCATTCCCCCCGAATGGTAGATCTTGTTACAGGACCCGAAGAAGAATTGGAATCTGACCAACTGAATACGGTCGACTAGGCCACGGTGCGATGTTGATGATGGTATAGTATTTAACTTAGGTTAATACTTGTACTTTTGGAGTTGTATCTCAAGTATTCTTTTGATCACAACCATTTTGGACTAGTGTGGTGATCACGGCTTTTAGTATGCCTTTATGTATGAAATATGTTTTACGTATTTGGGATAATTTTTAGTTTGGTGCATAGTATTGCTAAAGAAAAAGAAAAAGATTATCCACTGCGAATATTGCATAATGTTAGATGCATGTTAGGAACTTTGCATCTTATATGTCATGAACGGGGGCAGGTAACCTTGTGTTGCATGTCTCGACGCTTCAAATGTCCGTTCAATCCCAAGCGAAATTTGGGGGCGTCACAACAAAGACCTTCTTAAATCACAAATAATCAGTAAAAGTTCTTTGAAGAAGGTGTTTTGACTTTTCATAATGCATTCCTGATAATTAGAACCAACTAGACCGCAAAGATGAGTACCAGTGCAAATTACTCTGCATTAATTTCGCAATCTTCAATCTTTCATTCAAATTTAAGGAGGATGATGTAACCCTATTCATTTTACTTGAATTGAATAGTATATATTTAATGAATAGATTTCGACATCAATATCATCAATCTGTTTAGCATATTAGCAAACAAATTACAAACTTAATTGCAAATTTAAAAGGAAGCTTAATTTAGAGCATGCAGGTCAAGGTCATCACTTGTGGCCTACCTTTACAACCAACCTCCATTTAGACTGTAAATCAGTCCATTCCGGTCTAAGAGTGATGAAATGAAATTTTTGGTTCATCATTTTTTCCGGACTAGACCGGATCGAACATCCATAGGGACTGGATCGGTAGCTATCGGTCTGTTCGGTTCGGATAATTTTTTTTCTTCTTTTTTTTCAAATAAGTTAATAAAAAAATATTGCTAAACTAAAATTAAATGAGTTATTAATGTGGATTATGTAACTAACTCATTAAAAAAACGGTTTACTATAATTATATTTATGATGTTAATAGTTACTACTTAGTAACTTAAACTTTACTCTTTAATTAGTATGCATAATTATTAATAAGGCCATACATGTTATATATGATTAATGAATATCAAATAATTTCATTACACATAGATTTTTCGTGCTTGCTTGCAACTTAAGTACTTTTAAAAAACAATTACTTAATTATTTTAATTAGTGTAAATAGTAGAATATGTATGAATGTATAATGTATTAACTATTTACATATAATGACATAAATTATCACTTGATTTATTATTAATTAATAGCATATATTATTTTATATTTTATATGGTTAATAATAATAAATTAGATAAAAATTACATCATTAATTTATATAATTACTATATAAAAATAATATATTAAATTATTAAAAATATTTTGAATATATATATGGGAGTTCGATCCAGTCTAATCTAAAATTTATAGACCCATGAACCGGATTGAATTTTTTCGATTCACAATTTGTGAGACCGAAACCGACTAGTCTGTTGTTTAGTCTGATCTGATCGGTTTTTCTAGTTTAGACCAAACTCCTTACGACCCTACCTCCATTTCATCTTTTATAATATTGGTCCCCACAGCAATGGCTTTACTTATGCGTAGCAAACTAAAGATACGGAAATGGGAGAGAGATAGACATGTCAAACCGTAAAAATGTGACCAATAAAATCTGCGATAGTATATACATACATACATACATATATAAATATATACAGCTACTTTTTCATGGCCCAAAAAATATTCTCTCGAATTTTTGTCGAATTTGAGAGTTTAAAACAGGAGAGAGAGACACATCAAACGGGCTTCTACATCTTTTACTATTTATTTCCAAAAAATTTCTACAAATGGATCTCACTTGAGGTACCATATACATGAATGACTTAATGGCCACGAGTCACCTCCATTAATCTGATAAGGAAACTTCAGTGCAAAAACAAAAATTAAAATGCTTGGAGTTTCAAAAGAAGGGGTAATAGATCAACATTACACTGAACATTAATTGTTACAGGGGAAATACATTACACTGGGAGAGACGAAAAATGACCACTCCTTTACTCCATGAGTACCACAACATGAAGTGCTAGAAACTTGGATACACTAGGAAAGAGAAATTAAACAGTCTTGAGAATCTCGAGTATCAACGACCTTCTTCTAGGGTAACCGTTAACTCGTTAGATCTCTCTGGTTTACTAGAAGAAGAAGCTGTGCCAGAAAGGGATCTCCTTACAACATAGGCTGGTTGTTTAGGAGTTGGAAGAGTTGCACTTTCACTACCAAGCATGAAAACAGCATTCGACATGGAGGGACGGTCAGCTGGGTCTTCTTGCACGCACAAGAGTCCAACGGTAACACACCTCAAAAACTCATCTGTGTTGCATGTTTCACGTAATGCTTGGTCCATTAAATCTAATGCCCTGTTTTCTTTCCACGACTTCCATGCCTGGATAGTTTCAAAGCTTTGAAATGGTCACGAAGCAGAGTGATGGAAAAATATAACAGTCTATAACCAATTTATATAGCTCACTTACATATCCAAGAAGACTCAAAGCTTGTTCTGACACGTAAAATCCTGTGTTTCTTTTCCCGCTGATGATCTCTAGAACAACCACACCAAAGCTAAAGACATCAGACTTGACTGAGAAAAATCCCTCCAACGCATATTCTGGAGACATGTAGCCGCTGCATGACAGCAAATGTTCAAATGGTCAGTGAATTGGGGAACGTATATGGGGGCAACCAAAAAATGTGATACAAAGTCTAAACAATCTGGAATTGATCATCTCCATTATATGTACTTACTAAGTTCCAACTACTCTGTTTGTGCTTCCCTCAGTTTGTTTGCCTCCAAATATTCTTGCCAAGCCGAAGTCTGAAATCTTGGGGTTCATCTCCTCATCTAGAAGAACGTTGCTTGTTTTCAAATCTCTATGAATAATCCTCAACCTAGAATCTTGGTGAAGATAAAGCAGTCCTCGAGCAATTCCCAGAATGATGTTAAAGCGTATCTCCCAGCTCAATAACACACATAGGGTTCGATCTTGCACAAGATTTTTCATTCCAAAACAAATTCAATCACCATCTTAAGATGCTTTCTGTTGGAAATATTTCATATATTTATGTAGTATGTCTAAAAAATTTGAGTTTCAGAGGCTAACCAAATAAAAAGGAGTCTAAGCTTTTGTTGGGCATGTATTCATAGAGTAACATCTTTTCGTCTCCAACAATGCAATAGCCCAGAAGTCTAACTAGATTTCTATGTTGAAGTTTTGCGATCAACACAACCTCATTTTTAAATTCTTCTAAGCCTTGCCCCGAACCACGTGACAGCCTCTTTATAGCAATCAGTTGTCCCCCAGAAAACTTACCCTGAGCCATTCCATATACATCATCCTTTGTAAACCACAATATTGTTCAAAATTAATTTTTCCGATTGTTGAGGAGATAGTTATTACCTTGTAAACAGGCCCAAATCCACCTTGTCCAAGCTTGTTTGCCTCTGAGAAGTTATCTGTAGCTGTCAGTATACTAGGCAAATCAAAAAATGGTACATCAATCCCTTTCTTATCCTCTTCTTTGAACTCAGCTGAAGATATCAAATCTTGGACACGTCTCTCAGTGTCATACATGTTTAATGTCTGATTTCCCTGATTACTTCTGCTATCTGATTGCAAAACAGAATTTAAAACCAGCCAATTGTCAATCTAATGAAAAGTAGGGGGGGGGGGGTTGGGTGTTGTTGTTGAGTCAAACAGAAATTCTGTGCCTGCTAGTTACCATTTCTATTGGCCACTCGCCTTCTTTCCAGAGAGTACACAAAACACAAGATCATGATTATGAGAATTACAACTGCAATGGTCCCCAGGACAATTAGACGCCTGTAGTGACCAGCTACTGCAATACAGCAAGACCATATGGAAGGTGGTTAGTCATATAAAATCAAAGAAGAACTTTTGGAAAGCACGATATGTGCTGGCTAATTGAACACTAGAGGAAGGCCATGGAGCAGGGCGTGGGGCTGGATTATCATAAGAAAATAATTCCAGTTGGATAGAGTCCTTGGAAATAACATCACAATGTTCTGATTCTTTCTTGGCTAACATTGCAATCTTAGACTGCCAGTAGTGCTGGCATGAGAGGTAGAACCCTAACCTTTAACACAATTTAAGTTTAGGGCATCCCATTGGAAGTTTGGATTGCAAAAGCACCTCTCCTGATCTCCATCTCTTCTTGCCTTGCAAGTTGAATGTTTCCAAGCCATACAGTCGGAGGATGATATGCAAGTCGGCTCCCGTGGTGGGTTCCAACTAATCTCTACTTCATCAGGAAGCCACCGGGTCCCGTTAAATGGCAATGAAAAATTGAGCAGCTGATTTTCTCCTGAATTTCCCGCAACACTATTTCCTGCATATTTGATTTGGATGACAAAAGTTCGTGTACTTGGATCGATCCTTTCAACTCGATAGGCACCGGTACTGTTTGACGGCCTGAAGCTAACTTGGCCGGTGGAGTAGTTGCAGTAGAAACTAAAATACATGGGGTCGCCACAATTTGGTCCGGTGCTCAGTGGGTAGGGGATTATGTTTGTTCCACAAGGCTCGCAATCCCTTGCGGTGCCTGCCAAGCGTGGAATAAAAACTAAACAGTACTGAGAAATGAACTTTTATACCAATATAAAATTAAAAAAAATTCTAAACACAAGTCCATCCACGACGTATCATCTATTTTTTTTTTAATTTTTTTCTTTTATCAAATATTTGGTATATGAATAATAAATAGAAAAATTAAATTAATTTAAAAAAAATAAATCTACAAAAATTTTTAAAAAAATTTAAAAAAATAAAAAAAGTGAGGTGTATAGTATATGAGATTTACGAGGATTGTTAAAATCAAAGCCATGCTGTTTTGACAACATTTCAAGTACTTTTCTATGTACCGCCGACAGCCCACGAGTAACACGTCATTAGGCAAAGAAGTGGTTAATTTTTCATGTTTTCTAGCATATCTAGCTAGAATTATGCATATTTTTCTGTGTATCTAAAAAGAAAAAATACCTTTAATAACACGGGTTTTTTATTTTGTTGGTTTCCATTTTGGTAAGCAATTAGCAACTGATGAGTGATCAATTCTAGAGAATTGCAATATTCAATATGGGAGTACCTATAATATCAGATTTTGCCACGCGAACAGAAAGGTTACGACCTTTCTCGTACTCCTCTTGAAGACCAGTTAGATCGCTCATCCAAGTCAAGCAGTTTTTTATCGTAGCATCTCTTCGCGTGCTGTTTTCAAGTTCCTGATACGAATAGGCCTGGCACTCACAAGTTCCAAGGCACGCCTTACTGCATTCTGTTTCATTTTCTACATTGAATCCGCTTTCGGGTCTCACCTTCATGATCTTTAAGGCCAAGAACGTTGTCTCTTTCTCGCCACATGGTTCCGAAATTCTGGAGCACCCGCCAGAAAACACTTCCGAATCCCAAGCCTCGTGATTATTAGGCTTGAACCCTGGCAAGCATTTGCATCGTTTTTTATTGTTAATATTGCAGAAGCCAGATTTCCCGCAAGCATTATGAATGCTACAATTATCTCTTGGCGCCCACCATGTCGAAACCCACTTATGTTGATCATCACCAATAAACCGCAAAAACTGTAACTTTCCAGTGTAATCCATCACCAACCTTCCTGAACCATTATAACGAGCCCAAGCCGGCAGCGTGTGCGAGTCATTATAAAAAATTTTGTTGCTCTTGTTGACTTTCCGGCTGCTGGAATTTGATAGCAAGTAAGCAATGTCATAATCAAGCGTTTCTTCCGAGTTCGGTTTCCCACTTCCGATCCAGTAAGGGACCTTTGATTTTTTGATATAGTAGGAGACTTGATCTCCTTCGTCTTGATATTGAGTTTGTGCAGTGAACGTGTAAATTCCTATTCCCGGGTCACCAACGCCAGCCCATGAAGTCAATGTAAGGTTATCTTCCATCTTCATACCTGGAAGAAATGTATCAGTTGGATCTTTAAAGCTTTGCCACAGAAAGTTTCCAGACTGATCGTCGCTAAAGACCAGGTTTCCAGAATCCAGGAGCTTCACAGACCGATTTCTAGACGAGGATTTTTCAAGTTCTGTAGACCAATAAATCTTTCCAGCTGTATCCGATACATTGAGGTTGCCATCTTCTGCAATTCTAATGTTCACTCCAACGGCATCGGTAGGTATTGGAGCATTTCGGTTGGCAACCCATACAACAGCTTGTGGATCCAATCGATACCAGATTCCGACGAACCTGTTGTGGCTAGAGCTTCCATTAGGGGTAAAGAACCCCAACTCAAAGTTTCCTCCAACCGACACAAGAGTTGATCCATTATCCTCGTTAATCGATTCGTAGTCCTTCAAAATATGTCTAGCACTGCAATATAATTGAGAGAAACACAACAAATGTATGCAAAAGACGAAGAAGATCGAATATGACAAGAAACTTTCAGAAAATGTAATGAAGATTTTGCTTCCCCTGCTAATCATTGTGAAGAAATTAAGCAGGAAACTAGAACTGAAACGCTTCCGCAGTGTTGTTACTTGTACTCACTCTGCTTGCCAATGGTTCTGTCTACTGCTGGGATCAATGGACACCACATGTTGAGTCAATGAGTAGTTCGAAAAAATCCCAGGACGTATGTTTTCCTTTCAGCATCGTAGGCTTTTTTTTTCTTTTGAAAGGTCTTTTCATATTTAATTTTTATTTTTAATTAAATGACTCGTGGCAATTAGTTATTGGTGTTTATGTTAAATTTTTTACATATTGTTAGGGGAAAACTAAAAACATGACTTGTTTTGATCGAAGTTGAAAACATAGGTAAGTGAAAAAGTTCGTAATTGTTTATATTTAAAAATAAAAGTTATTATGAAATCATAATAACTATTGCAGTGACAGAATAGTAATTTTAACGAAGGAGGGTGAAATTTTCTAATGTGAGAACATTGTTTAACCTTTCCGTTTTACATGGTAAACGGCTGACCAGGTCAAGGTCGTCTGCTATGTGTCTCAATTACATCCTTCTAGCCGTGGTAGAGAAGGCAAGTGCCTTGTTCATTTCATCTTTTTCCCTGGTCCCAATGTCCTTGTCCTTCACGTCCAAAGAGACTGAAAATGTGGCTTCGCCTTTTCCTCTCTTTACTAAATATGAACGACGTCATTGACTAGTTTCGAGTCACTCCTTTGGAAATATAATTATTTTACTATTTTATTATTATTTATAAACTATTTTAAAAAGCTAAATAGAGCCTAACCATCTTATTTTGACCAATAATTAAATGGATACCTTGGAATGGAACTTAAGGAAATTGTAACAATACTTTGAATGTTGGTACTATCTCAATTCATTTAATCTCAATATTTAAATATCGCTTAAATATAAATAATTTTTAATTTTTAATTTTTTTCGTATAATTATTATTTAATCACTACAATTTTTCTAAACTTTTAAATAAAAAACAAAATACAATTCAACTTTAATTTCAAATCTTAAAACAAAAAAATACAAAAAAATATTAAAAATTTATCTTATAACAATATTTTAATTTTATAATATTTTTATTCGACTTTTTCTTTTCTTTTTTTTTTAAATTTTATAAAATATCTTAAATCAAATTATTTCACTTTTATTTATAATTATTTTATTATTATTTATAAATTTTTTATCTCATCTTATTTTAATCTAAGCCCTTTAAGTCAATATCTCTGAAGAACATTGAGGTGACAGATGGTTTACTTCATTACGTTATTACGGAAGCGTCGGGTCTGGCCGCGTGGTTTGACTATAGAAATGCGCCTAAGTTGACCACGTCAACCTGCATGCAGCTTATGAAGATATCTTTCTATATATAAAAGTGCATATCTTCATATCAATAGTAAGCACAACATTTTTTTCAATTTTATCCTTCTTCTTTACAATAATATCTAATTTCATCCTAACAGTAATACACAGTAACTATACACAGTAATATAATAATTCGATTCCATCACAGTAATACACAGTAAAATGCACAGTAAATATATTAATAAAAAATTCAAAATGCACAGTAAATATAATAATTCGATTCCTAAACAGTAAAATGCACAGTAACTACACAGTAATATACAGTAAAATGCACAGTAAATATATTAATAAAAAATTCAAAATGCACAGTAAATATAATAATTCGATTCCTACACAGTAATACACAGTAAAATGCACAGTAACTACACAGTAATATACAGTAAAATGTACAGTAAATATATTAATAAAAAATTCAAAATGCACAGTAAATATAATAATTCGATTACTACACAGTAATACACAGTAAAATATACAGTAAATTTATTAATAAAAAATTAATAACTGTGTTTCAGGATCTGATCTTTAAGATTTTTTATTTATTTTTTTATTTTTAAAAGAAGTGTTTCGCATAGATACTAACTGCGACTTTTCTCCATCCTCTATAATAGTTGGTGTTTGATTTTTTGAGCTGGTAAAGCTCAATTTTTTTATATGAAAGTTGTGGTCTCTGGTTTTGAATTCTATTTCTTTTTTATTATTGTGCGATTGTGTTTCGGGATCTGATCTTTAATTATTTTCCTCACTATTTGGTTGCTGAGGAAACTGGAGAAAAATGAAGGGAAATGAAAGAGGCAAAACTGTCTGGGATGATTAGTTATTATTGTTTCGGACGACTATAGTAGAAATTATTGCTTTAAGTCCACTTGATTGGAAAGCGAGAAAGTGTGGAGTTTATATTTTAGTTTTTATGCGGAATGAATAAAATTTTATTTATTCTTCTCTAGCTTTCGTATTTCATGCATGCGAGTTCACCGTTCCAAGTTATATATTTTCTTTAAAGTCTACCTGTGGAGAAATATTGCTTTTCTTAAAGGAATATAAGTTTCTATCTTTTCCATTACATCTAACCCGTTATGATTTTGTAGGTTGTAGATGAACTTTTAAAGAGGCTGAAGGAAACAGAATGGTAATCTATGTGATAATTTCTGAATATTCCTTTAATTGGTTCTTGTGCCAACTTGTGATTAATTTTCTTTGGGGGATATTTTTAGGTTCATTGAAGGAGATTTTGATGCGTATGTGGAGAGAATTCAACAACCTTATGTATGGGGTGGAGAACCTGAATTGCTGATGGCTTCTCATGTTTTGAAGTGAGTTTTTGAATGTTTTTTTATTTTTTGGCCAAAAGTGTTATTCTGAAGGCATCTTTCATCGAAGAAGAAAAATAGTAATGGCTTTGAAGCTATTTCTCGTAATAGTTGTTTATGCTGTGTCTTTTATTGATTTCAGGTGTCGTTTTGCTTGGAATCATACCTGTAATTGCAGCTTAGATATATTCTGACTTCTTGGAGTACAAGAAAAGTTCAGTAGATGCCAAAGTGTGAGTTGGATAATTCTTTTGATTGTAGGAATCTTGTTGTTCATGATTAGAGTCAAATATGCAGCATACATTTTCTACGCATAAATTCTTGAAGTTCTTTTTATAAGTGTGATGTTGAACTTCTTGAAGTCATAGACTTATTGTGTGGTATATCGATCCTGTACATAATGCACGTGTTCATCCTACTCTGCTCTCTTGCCTTATGCTCATATGTTCTGTAAATATTAGTATGTAAATACAAGCACATGATCTCCAAGATGCAAGGCTTATGGACATAAATGAAATCTTTTATAAAATTAAGGGACTTCTCTATCCATAAATATAAATTATAGTTACAGTATGTATAAGTGTTGTATAACTTTTTTAAAAAAAAAATATAAATAAATATAAGATTTATATAAATAAAATTAATTTTTTAATAAACTTAATAAACTTGCTCTCTCTCTCTTTTATCTCCTTTCTTATCTAATAATAAAGCTAGCCCTTTCTTATCAACTTTCTTATCTAAAGTTGATAAAGATTTATAAATATAAATTAATTTTTAGCCCTTTGTCTCTTCAAATGTGTTCCGATTTAGAATATCTAAATTTTGGGTTTCCTTGATTATTATGATACTTGAGGAAATAAATATTAGTATTTCTATAACCTTGGGTTTTTATCAACAAAAACGAGTTTATTCCGAAAGACCTTTTATTTTGGATTGGTTTCCGAGGTGCCATTTTTGATATTTCTGTAGGAATTTGTGTTTATTTCATGACTATTGCATAGATCTATGATTAACGTACCTCTTTAGTTTATTGAATTTCCGGGTTGTGATTCTCATCTGGAGTAATACTCAACTCTTTCTATTTTTGTTTGCGAGAATATATACGTTGCTTGTGTTGATATCTTGGGATTTTCTCTCATTTTTTTTTTTTTTGTTTCCCAAATATTCTCTGAAGGTCATGGTAAGCAGGGTGGTTGGCACCTATTTCCCGAAGAATCTGGTCATGGGTATGTGCCTTCTCGGGCTGGTGACAAGATGCTGGAAGATGACAGCTGCCGACCGTATGTTTTGCGTGGAGATGTGAAATATGACAGGAGCAGTAGGGAAAATAGATTTAGTCAGAGAGGTTGGAAATTTCATTCCTGGGAAACAAACAACGTGTCTCCAAATTTCGTATTTCATGCATGCGAGTTCACCGTTTAAAGTTATATATTTTCTTTAAAGTCTACCTGTGGAGAAATATTGCTTTTCTTAAAGGAATATAAGTTTCTATCTTTTCCATTACATCTAACCCCTTTTTTTTTTTTAATTTTGCTTTTATTTTACTCTTTTGAATCCCAGAAATATCGTTGTTAATGTGAACACATGAAAGTGAAAGAGTAATTGCTACAGAGAGAGAGAGATCAGATAAGCGTATAGGACACAATTGGAACATGGAAGGAGGCGAAGGGTTTACATGGGGCCATGGAATTTGAAGGTGTGTGGTGGCCTTAAGACTTGCAAGGATAAGAGTGAAGTCCATTCAATAATAAATATAAATAAATAAATATCTAATTTGTAGTTATTGTCCCACTTGTCTCTTGCTTCTTCCATTTGGTTCTTTAGTTTATGGTATTGGTACATGCAATTTCTTTGGTGGGTGTCAGCCATTCCGTGATTAACGGGATGGTAATCCCACGTGTAACAAATATTAAATAATAATATTTTTGTTTATTTGATAGGTATACTATTATTTTCTTCAAAATAATACTTTATTCTTTTCAAGTTTAAAATTTGCCTCTTAACTTTTTCGTG